>JAVCKT010030969.1:7772-18395 GCA_032273925.1 Rhynchotus rufescens | reverse complement strand
TAAATACCTCAAGGGAGGCAGTGAGGAGGAGGGGCCGGCCTCTTTTCAGTGGTGGCCAGTGATAGGACTAGAGGAAATGGCCACAAACTAAAGCACCAAAAGTTTCACAAGAACTTATGGAAAATTTTCTTAACAGTGAGGGTGACAGAGCCCTGGAAAGGCTGCCAAGAGAGGTTGTGGAGTCTCTTTCTCTGGAGATCTTCAAAACCCGCTTGGACACAGCCCTGTGCCACATGCTCTAGGTGACCCTGTGTGTGCTCACACACATAAATTTCAGATCTGTGCTGGAGGGGCACGTGGGAGTCTGGAGCAAACTCTCATACAAGTCTCTAAGGACCTAATTCATCATGTGAATATTTTGGATCCAATGCTGACCATTTCATTTGGTCATAGCAAACAGAGCTAGATTGCCTTTAGCCTAGGACACAAGGGATGGCTGTACAATATGTTCTATTACCCATGGGCTGTAAACCCAGAGCTCAAAAACTCATTCGAGTTCAACAACAATTCCACTTTTCAAAAGACTTGCGAGACTATGTGGAGCATCAACCACTCTGTGCAAACAGGTCTGTGATCAGTAGCAGCCCATCCAACAGGTCCATGGTTTTGGCATCATGTGGAATGGCTAGCACAAAAGGTTTATAACAGCTCAGATGCTCTTAGCAGTGGTTTTCTTTCCTTTGACCTCACCAATCATTTCTAAACAAACATCTGCTAGGGATTTGTCCTTACAAATCTGCATCACGTTAATATACATTAGGTGCAGGGAATTTGTGGCAACAGGATGATGATGCTTTGAATCAGTTTTCCTTGGACTAGCTCACAGATACAACAGTCTATGCCATAGTAAAGCCAGTCCATTTGTGTGAATCTGGTGTGGATCAATTCACTTTCTAATTCCCTCTTCAAGCCTCTCTCAACCCGGCCAAAGAGCTTAACTTTATTTGTTTTATTGTATTTTATTTGCTTGCAATTAAAGAAAGCTGGCATATACAAGCCGTTTTCATGTCATGTTAGCCCAGACACTACTCATTTCACAAAACTAAAAAATAGAATGCAATGCAGCCTACTCAGTCCCACAGGAAAAAGGAGGAAAACATTTTGAGTCACTCACAGTAACCACAGGGAAATATAGTCTCATCCATGTTCATTTCCAGAGAGGAATTTGAGGTTTGGATGATATATAAGAGGAGAATTACTGAGGGGAAAGGGCTTCTCAGGCTCTGATGACAGAAGAACCTTCCAACGTACAGATGGATTTTATCATTTCTGTAATTCTTTTAACCCTGTGTTTCTCATTTTATGAGTGTGAACTCTCTCTCCTTCTCTGCCTCTTCCCTTTGGACTCATTTGTCTTTGCATATTAGCACAATAACTAGCAGCAGCTCAGTGCCCCAGGGATAAGTGTGAGGACTGGCTGTATTTATTGGCTACAGAAACAAATACTACCTTGCCCCTGAGAGGAACTGAGCTGCTGCCAGCAAATGCAGTCAGCTAACTGGTCCTTGGCTGTAATTTCAATTCTCTCTCATTTCCCTGTCCAATGGGTGTGAGGTCCCTCTGAATAACTATGGCTTTTGGTAATCCTCCCTGACCCTGTTTTTTTGCAACCTGGTGATGAAAGGAAGAGGACACGGAAGTGCAGCCTCCAATTTCAGAAAAAAAGTGTGCTACATCTTCCATAGGAAGTGACATCTACAATGAAGCAACAGAAGGACGTTTCTAAACAAGCATTTGGAGAGCAGTACTTAGCTGTTTGTACAAATTTCCTAAGAAGTGGATGATCCTTCTGTCTACACAGTTAGGTGCTTATCTGGGCACGTCTGCATATTCACATCCTTAACATATTAACTCCAGATTTTTAAAAAGAGAAATAATTATAGTAACACTTCACTTTTCTATTTATTTAAGGGACATCTTCATCTGTGGAAGAAGAGCTATTCATTTAGGAAAATGGCAGTTCACGAATATCATCTTGGTCCTACTGAAGTCAGAGTCAAACTGTAGTAGATGCCTGTGAGGAACATTTTGGAGACAAGCTAAATCAATAAAATGAGTTTTGCATCAGGTATTTGAAAGAGATTGAGTCTCTTTTTCAGGTCCATGATCCCTTCTCAGTTCAATTTTTGATCCACTAGATGAAAATCCCCTCTGCCTTAATACCAGATACAATATATACTCCTGTGTTATGTAGGATCATACAAACATCTGCCATGTAGCTAGCAGCAGACTGGTCCTGCTCTGTCTTTTCACAGAATCACAGAATCACAGAATGTTCAAGGTTGGAAGGGACCTCTAGAGATCATCTAGTCCAACCTTCCTGCTCAAGCAGGCACACCTACAGCATGTGGCACAGGGTGGCATCCAGGCAGGTTTTGAAGACCTCCAGAGAAGGAGACTCCACAACCTCCCTGGCAGCCTGTTCCAGTGCTCTGTCACCCGCACAGTGAAGTTCCTCCTCACCTGGAGATGGAACCTCCTATGTCTGCCTTCCTTGCTGGCTTTGTGCAGCAGGAGGAAGGTGCCGTGTCCGTGGCATCAGCGCTGCCCTGCAGCTTGGGGCGGTGCTGGGTAAGGAGCGTGGCTGCCCCGGGGAAGGAGAGGGCAGCGAGCGGAGGGTCGGTAGGCGCGATGTGGTGCAGCGGGAGCGCCGTGCGGCACAGCAGCGGCTCCCGAGGGAGGCGGCGAGCGGCCGGCTGCCAGGGCGCTGCGGGGCCTCTGCCACCAGCAGTTGCTGGAAGGGAACAGAGGCAACGGCGGCCGTGTCCCACTGGAGCGGTGAATGGGGAGACCCCTCTGAGGGACTCCTCGCATTTCCCGGGGATGTCGCTTTGGTACCACCATGAGGTTTCATACAAGTTATTTCCTTTTTATAGGAGAGCTCCTCTACCCTGTGGGTCTTTCCTATAATAGATGCTACACTTTGTGTTTGCTTTGCCTCATTTCACATACAAGGTTGCTGGCAGTTTCTGCAGCTTGCTACCTTTGTAACTGTGCTGATCCAGCATATGGAAGTGTCATCTCCAAATAAGTAACTTGAGGGAAGAAATAAATTTAGGTTTGTTTGTATGAAAAAAATGAGAGAAGTTATATGCAAAGAGTGATCCAACACAAGCTTAGTGGCATGAACATTTTTTCCATTTGGGATGCAACAGATTAACAACTAAATTTAGAAGTTCTATGTAAAGTGGTAGGCTCTCTTTCAACAAGAATAGTGGGTTGGAGAGATGTCCAGAGAAAGGAATGTCTGCAAATATATCTTGTAGATACCCCTTTTGCAAAGACCACAACACTTCCTGAGCTTCTAATGATCTTTGTTCTGTAGTTTGCCTCTGAACAAACTTTTAAGGCAGAAAAGCATCATTATCCTTATTTCAGACTTAGAGAACTGGAAAACAGATGGACTGTAGCTCTCCTAAGATGAGAGAAGATGTAGGCAAAGCAGAAAAGAGTAGTTCAGGTTCCCATTTCCCAGGCTGGCCTCCTTACTCCCAAATGTATCTACATGGGGATCTGGAGTTGTTTGGTGTAAGCAAGCCTGCTTGGCCACTGCTGACAGCCTGGCCATGGCACTCCCTGCCAGTTCTGCTTCTTCAGCCTCTCCTCTGGGTAGGTTACATCAAGACTCTTGATGTACAAGCTGAACTGCAAGGTTAATCCAGGAATACGCTGCAGCCAGGAGTTGAGATTATGTGATGCTTAGGCCCTCTCTGACTTGATACAGCTTAAAATTGGAACAAGTTTTTGAAACTCTTCCCTCCTACACCAGATAGCTGTCAGATAGAGGCACCAGGATTTGCGGACCACCTACTTTTGGTACAGACTTAATGATCATTTCAAAGGAGTGGAAAAATGGACATTTTTTTTTCCCTTTAAGTGTTCTTATAGATAAGCCATTAAGAGTCCAAAGGCCATATAGAAGAGACGGAAAAATGATCTGTGACTGGATGGCTTCAGTTATTGATGAGAATGTAGGGTGTTTCATGTTTCTGTCATTTTTTAATCAAGAACAGATAGAAAAGGATAGTTGTCAAGCAGTCTGTGTAAAATGTACCAGTGCTCTTTGTGTTTTAGAGTAACTTAGTACTATAAATAGAGACTAAAACATCAGTGAGTGAAGAGCGTTCCCAAGGAAGGGATTTCAGAACTCAGCAGTACAAGCTGGGAAAGGAACCACGAGGATACCGGGTGGGAGGCAAATGTCTTACACAGTTTCTAATAACAAAGACTTAATAAGATAGGAAGTTGGGAATGAGTCGAAAGTAAGATGAACCTTCTAATGTTGTATGAGGAATTAGTTTCTCACCCTTGCAAGAGATTGAATTAGTTTATTCAGGAAGCATTTTCATGCTTCATCAACAGATTTGACACTCCTTTTGTTAGCAACTTATTTTTTTTCTGAGCCCCACTGAGGAGCAGAGTGTTTCATCTGAAAGCCCATCATCTTTCATTACAATATTTGCGCATTGTCCTATGCAAAACATTCGTTCACACACATTGCAGGATGCAGATTAAAATGATGTAATAAACTAGGCCATTACCAAGTATAAAATAACTGCACTGTCTTATAAACCTAATGGCTGTAAATAGTCTACTGGCATAGGCAGTGGTATGAGATTTCTGTGCTGAGGATTGTTGTGAATTTGCAAGTAGGCATCCTATTAAGCTGAGTCAGCAGCAGAGCTTTGCTCATGGGTTGTTTGCTTTGTTATTCTTCCTTATTTTCTAAGGTCGGAGTCAGGAAATGGTGAGGGTGGAAATATATTTTGCCCTAGCAGGTGCCTCTGTGAGTTTCTCTGTTGTTTGCCTTTGCCATGGTTCTTACTGGAGAGATGACAGGGATGTAGTCTAGGCTTCTTCCTCAGAAATTCAGCCTGCTGTGGTTTGGCTTTTTTTTTTTTTTTTCTTCCCCCTCTTGGATAATATTGGAAAACTCAAAATCTTGCACTCTAAAGATTGATGGATGCATATTTTTCATTTCCACACCTCTTGCCTCAATGTCAATGTTTGAAGAAAGAAAAAATCTATTAGCTTAATAATTTTGAGAATGAAAAATACCCCAAAACAGATACCTGAACTGGAATTAAAAGCCTTCTAATTATCGGGACAAGAGCAGAAATTATGTTTCATGAATCATTCAGAACATGTTTGAAATCTGCTTCTTGATTATACTTTTCAGTGGATGTGCTGCAGACTCCTTCCTTCCTCGGTGAGCCTTGCGACTGATGCTTCCTTTCTGGCTCTGAAAGATTCATCTTTGTGACTTTGACCTTCTTTAATCACAGCAAAACTGAAATTTTTTTAATGGGAAGAGAATATGTCATGTTAGATGCTGAGATTAGTCACAAACATCTCTATTGATTTTCCATGAGTAAAAACTTTAATTTACTATATTTACATTTATATAACGTGAATTTGAACTAATACTCTGCTTAATTTAGTGATGCCTAATTACACAGTTCAGTATAGCCTAATAATCAAGGCTAACCAACAGGACAGTAGTTTTTTCCTTGTGATTTAGCTGGCCGCAGACACTAATCTTTGTGGTTGTTATCAAAAAAAAGACATCCGAGTCTATAGCGGTATTTGTCTTTCCCTAGCATTCGATTCCTGCTTTCTCTCTGTGTCAGAGTTTTGTTTATTGTTCCTAGTTGTTCTGTACCCCCAGCATTCATCTTCATTTCTGTGTTTTTCCCTTCCCTCTGTGACTCACAGCAATAACTTATTTTCCTCCTAGGTTGGTAAACAACATCCTGATGTGTATTCTGAATCTGATGCGGAGTATTTTGGTTAGATTAGGAGCCGTGACTCAGCTTTCTTTAGCCAGCGAGTGGCCGGCTGCTGAGTCATTTTGGAAAGTGCCTGTTCCTCCCTGAATAGGGATGAATGTGACAGTCTTTATGGAACTCCCAGCATCAAGTTGCTGCTCATTTTCAATGCCTTAAAGGCTGGTAAAGACACAACGGAAAACAAAATACATTTAGAGGGTGACCTTGATCCAATAAAACATCCTTTAATACATTCCATAGTCTAAGAAAATCTGGTGGATATTCTGTTATGAGACAGCACTTAATAAACTAAATTCATCCGTGACATAGCTTTGGAATAGGTAAATCAGGAGTAAAGTTTGCTTATATTGCCTTATTGTTGTACTTCAGACATCTGTGCGAAAATGGAAGGAGAAAATCCTTGCTCGTTTTTCCTGTCTTGTGGTTTACATTGCAATTTTAGACTCCTAAAAAACATCTTTTACTGGTAAACCTGGACTGATAATTACTGCAATATGAGCACCCCTCCCTTTCCCCCTTTCTTTGTCTGTTGACTAAAACATGATGCATCAGTCATCAGTCATCACTGGTATTAATGTGTTGTGATATTATTCTAAATTCCTTTTGTGATCTGCTTCTGCTTTAGTTGAAGGCCATAAAAAACTACAGAAATTGAAATAAGGGTCAGCACGGTGACTTCTAGAGACAGTGTTAATTGATATCTTTTTTTGCCCTTTATTGCTTTGTTAAACAAAAAGGCAATAATCCTTCCTTATAAGAACAGAATTTTGCATGTCACTGATATTTAGAGAGGCCTTGTACTAGAGCCTTGCATGTATAAAGATTGTAAATAGGATAATGCTCTTAATGCACAGCCTTAATATGTGAAGATTGGCAGAACTAATCAGATAAGTAAGACTGTGCTCTTTATGCGTTTATAATTTCCACTTAGTTGTCAGCAACTTTTGGTAATTTTTGATGCTACAAGTCTCTATGTTGGCATAAAATTGAAGCACATAGGTTATAGTTAGTCTTATTTTGTGGTAAAGATAACCTGCTGCGGATAGCAAAGAACTATCTGTTCTTTGATAGAAATTTAATTATTTTTAAAACTGGTGTTGTGGTGCTGAAATTGAGGATACCAGAACTGATAGAGGCAATGTAACCAAACCAAGCCAGTATTGTTCCACTGTCTTAACTTTTTCCTATCTATTATTTTTGTTGTCATTTTTATGAAACAGCATAAACATTCCCTCAAGTGCAAATGTAAATATGTATTTGGATATGTTTCTGAATCTATATCTATGTTATTTGGTTGGATGCACCAAATACTTGGGCTTTGCTTGCATTGGAGAGTGTCATGTAGTAAACATAACCTTGCACATAGAGCAGACAGTCTTCACAGATGTTTGTTCCTCTGGGAGAGGCTTTTGGTGTGAAGGAAGAAAGGTCATCTGATGTTGTCCTTTAGCAAATGTGTTGGAAAGCACCTTTGAAAAACTTGGGTCTGTCACACCTTTTCCTAAAGTACCGTTTGTTCCTGGCAGATTTGCAGAGCACTTCACAGTGTTTTAGCACTCATACTCAGCACTCCCTTTTGCCATTCTGGGTAACACGCTGACGTTCTTCTTCACCTTCATACCTCTGCTGTGGTACCTCTATTGCACAAAATATAAAAGCTCTGCAAAAGTGAAAAAGTTAAAAAAATGAAAGCCATGAAGCATATCTGCTTCAGTTAAGTCAGGCTAGGCTAGGATCACCCAGCAAATGCTACAAAACAGACTAGTTTGAATGAAGGAGCCTCTTAACAATGATGCCTTTCTGTTTGCTTGTCTCAAACAGCTGTTTTAGCTTGTCTTTCTTGTCTTTTACTTGCTGTTACACCTTATAAATTTGTTTCACCGGGAATTGCTGTTTATTTTATGTCTGTACAGAGCTCAGCACAAAGTCTCGTCAAAGTCTCTAGTTGCAAATGGTAATACTAATAATTAAAAATGGCACAGGAAAATTGGTTTGAGACCGGAGTTGGTATGAAACGTAATATTGAATGTAATAAAAGAGAGTCTTTAACATACAAATGGGTTTGAGAGGATACAGAGTAATCAAACTCAAATGCATTTTTTTAGTACTTTTCATGTCATGTCTCCCAAGGTGCTTTCCAGCACAATAACCGTGATTAACTCTGGATTTAATCAGTGAGCTACGGCAGTAATCCACAAAGTGGGACGATTAGTTAGAAGAGCTCGGAGCTGGTGAGGACCCTAGTGGTGATGGTATCAGTCCTGAAGAAATGTCAGTGAAAGCCATGAAGTTTGGGTACGGCAGGGTACATAGGGAAGGGATGGAGTGTTTCAGAAAAGCCATTGATACCGAGGTCCACAAACATGTCTTGCAAGACATAATAATCTGAGGATAGGACGTTTGGGAGGTTTGCTTTGATATAGGATGATGTTGACAAGTCCTAAGAGGAATTTGTGCCACATTTTGAGATTTGCTTCCACTTTGCTTTCATGAATGTTTGTAAGTGCAAATATCTCTCACAAGTGAACTAAGAGAATTGCAAGTGCTGGTTTCTTGGCAACCACATCAGGAATTTTCTATTTGCAGCCAGAAAGGAGAATACATTTTCAAATATGCTGGAAATTTGGGGGTTTTGGTGGCAGTGATAATAATGGAATTTTACAGGTTTATGATTTGTGGATAGTATTGTTGAAGTTGTTATTATTTTTATTGTTATTATTATTACGCTGTCAGTCCTCAGCACCCTAACTGTGAAATAAACCATCAGAGTAGGGAGTACAGAAGCAACCTGGAATTACTGAAGTGGGTTTTCCTGGTTCTTGGAAGAGCATTTTTCACCCAAAACATTTCCTTTTTAAGCGTATTTAATCACTAGGGGAATTAGCTATAAGCTATATATTAGAGTTGAGTAGGGGACTCGCCACCTATGTTGTTGAGACAAGATGGTGCTAGGAAGAAGGTGCTGGTGCTCTGGCACGCGCTCCTTCACGCGTGGAGGAAAGAGCATGGGTGGATGGAGAGCATTTCGTGCAGTGGTACGTCTGGACAAATTCCCATTCAAGTTTTTCTTTTTGTTAGACATCCCCTCCACCTCTCCCGCTGAAAGGGAGAGTGTTCACCCTCAGGGATCTCTGTGGGCCATGGAGAAACCAGTGGGCAGCAGATGGAATAGGCATGAATGAAGCTGCTAGAGCCCAACTTGTCCATGTGCAGGCAATTCAAGTCTCTTAAATAGTTTTCCTTGCCATTTTATATGTCTTGCATAAATTGATATTAAAAAATAATTGTGTGTGTGGATAAAGAATTCCCTGTGACGTCTGGTATTATGGTAAACAATTAGGATGATTTATGTGAAGATTCTATTACTTTCTCAGCAAACAGAGTTTGTGCTTATACCAATGAGTTACAATGGAGAAGATGTAGGTTCTACCGCAGTTCAGGCAAGGGAGTGAGAAAGGTCACGGAAAGAAGAAAAATAAGATATCTTCCTCGTCTTTCATGGCTCTTGGCTAAGGCTGTAGAATACATGTTCTGGATTTGTGTTGGATCGGGTTTTTATGCTGTGGACTCTGGAGTTTTAAAATTACATAGAGAAGGATTTGTACCTTACTTTGGATAAATGTGCTACTTAGAAATAGTACAGTAATCATGACTAGAGACTGCATCAAAATTTACTGTAATATTTCTCATTTTGACATGGTACAATCTAAATATTTGCATTATAAAAAGAAATGAAATGAATTAACCTCATCATACCTTCAGATGACAAATACCTCTTTTATAAATAAGGACTGGGAGATAGAGGATGCTAAATAACTGCTAGGTCTGTTGCAGAGTCCAGGCTGGGAGGACTTCTGGCTTCCTAGCCCTGAGCAACCTTCCCGCCCTGCTGTAGCCCCTTGCTCCGAGTCAGGCCTCTTCCAAACACGTCCCTCATGACGGCTGATAATAGTCTGTTATTCTGTCATGTGCAATTTTTAAAACCATAATGCATTTTTTATTCTGTGAAATGGAAATCTTCACAGCGTGTAGTTGTCTTGCCTGGTGCAAAGATGCAGAACTGTGACAGAGAGAGCCATGATTTTGCCTGCATTTCCACTCCAGGAAGAAGAAACTCAAATTCATACCCCCTTCACCTGTGGAAATTCTGGTGTCTCTCTGGACTTCTGATGGATGCAGCCAATGCATCAGATTATTCTCAAGCTTATTCCACATGAAGTCACGATTTATTCATGTATTTATTATTTATTAAATAAAATATTTATTACTTGCCATTATTTTCAGAATTTCTTGACACAATTACTGTATTGAAGTACTGTATACTTCAAGGTATGTTTGGTTGCACAGAGATGAAGATAGTACACTGTGAGTTTTCATGCTAAGAATTAAGTAAAATCTAGCTACATATGAAAAACAACTTGTTCAGATGAAGCATATCTTACACTAAAGTGCATGGTGTTACTTTTTACTGCTTCCCCCTGGAAATAGGCAATGATTTTGATATGAAATCCTGCATCCCAAATGAATTTTTTATATTACTTTCATGCAGCAGGATTCATTTTCTCCATCATCTAATGGATCATGTTTATTAAATCTGACAAACTGAAGAAATGGAGTTTGCAGATGTGGAAGGCAAACAAGTGTCTTTATGTGTTTGGCATCTTAGATTTATCAAGACTTTCCCCTTGTGCAGATGATTAGAGCTTGAGTTACCATCTCTTCTTGAAAAACATCATCTTATTTCCTTTAAAAATCAGCACTGAGGTTAAAACAAATGCTTAGAAAGACTGCAAGACTTTTTTTTTTTATGAAGTTTCACAAGGTTGCTCTAGAG
>JAVCKT010030965.1:0-10292 GCA_032273925.1 Rhynchotus rufescens | reverse complement strand
ATATATGTATATATATATTTTTTCCTTGTTCCCTGGTCATACTGACTACATCCTATTTTTATTGTTGTCCATTTGGAATGTTATATCCAGGTCATTTAGGAGCAAGCCTGTTCATCCACAGCAGGTTGAGAAGGTAACAGATCTCTCAGCATTTCCACTGCATGAAGCAGCTAGGAGAAGCAGGCACAGGTTAGTTCTCACTAATCCACAGGATTTGTTTTGTTTCCACACTACATTATCTGTAATGTGGGTGCATATCATAAAAAAAAAAGTAGGAAAGATTCCGATTTTATCTTGTATCAAGATAACAAAACTTTATACAGATTATTCTTACTGCTTACATGTGTTCACTCTTCCTTTCTTTGTAAATTCTGATCGCATAGCTGTATTGTGAAAAACGTTAAAGTGATATACAATGATAAAGTGACTTTTACGTAGATGGAGCTGTCCGATAAAACAAGAACAAACCTGCACTGCAATTTTTATCTTCTGAACTACAAAACTGGAAATACGTTCTCTGATCAATAAGTCTTGCCTGTCATATCTATTTTCATTTTCTTCAACATTGCAGTTTGTCAAAATTGAGCGTGGTTAATGAAGCCATCTCCACACATTTCTGAATAGTTACATGTCCCTCATGAAAACAGGACTGCATTCTTGTCATCACAGGGAAAATATCTTTAACTATAATACCAGAAGGTAACACAGGAGGCTAAGGGAGCTAAGCACCGAGCTACTATTTATTTCTGTGGAATATATTTTTACACATTGGCTGTGTTGGTGTATTAGTCTTATCATGATGTTTTCCAGGATGAAAATTGAGTGTTTTCCAGTATGCCACTAAATATTAGCAAATATTTTAGTGAACTAACTGTAATAGCTATTACTTCTGCCCTGTCTCTGATGACCAAGTTTTGCAAATTTAGGCACAAACTGAGCAAGTTGTGCTCTTTGCTCGTTTTATGCTCAGTGCAGTTCTGATGTGATTCAGGACAAATTTGTTGATGCTATACCATTGTTAATAGTAGAAATGCAAATTTTAGTGATTAGAGGGAAAGAAATGAGGCGTGTATTCTGAAGGATATATTCTTCTTCATTTGTGATTTTACTTGTTTATAGAACTGTGACAGTGTTGTCCTCGGAGCACAGCAGTGTTTTCAAATGTTGTTTATAATTCATGGAAGCCACTGAGCTGTGTTCTTTTCTTTGCTCTCAATAAACTGTGATCTAGACTTTCCATCAAATGAATTCATCATTTCAACTCATCTTTCCAAAGTTTGCCCTAAACATTTCAAGAATTTCACTGAACGGGTTGAGATTTTCCTCTAAATCAAACTGATTCTTGTTTAGCAACCTCAATCAGTCTGTCTGGTAAAACATTTTCTAAATGGAAAAAAAAATCATATGTCAAATACATGGGCAGGGTTTTCATCTGGGCAAAAATCCAGACTTGCAACTCCATGCTGTTGTGATGGGAAACTAAAATAGTGAGCATGCTACTGGGAAAAAGAGCTTTAGTTCCTCTCTTCTCATTTCATCCATGAAACACACTGCACTATTTGAAGATTATGTTGCTTCAAGATGCAATTCATCTGCAACTGTTATACATTACTAGGGGAATCTGGCGGGCATATAATTACCCATATAAGTCACGTTCAAATAATATGTCCTTCATATAATATATTAACAAGTTGTAGGAACTTTCTCATTGAAGGACTTATGAGGAGTTATTTTTAAGATCAAATTTCAAACATTAGTACTTTGAAAAACCTAGATAGACTACAAAAAAAATATTTGCAAGTACTATTCAATTTACTTTGATTTTCAGTGACCAGTTTAACTCCAGCTGCTAGGAAATGGTACTTATTCTACCACTGGAACTACTGAGTCAAAACATACATGTCTTTAATGGGGCTTTTGGCAAGCAAGAAACACATGCTATTATTAAGGTTAATACAAATAAACCTAATAGTTTATTTCACCCTCTACAAATAGAAGTCAATGTTTAGGGTAAAAATAATGTCACTTAAAACACACAGTAAAAATATTTACAGAGATAAATCAGCTAATAGGTGCATTATATTTATGTTCATAAACTATGAACTAGAAGAAAGGTAGCTGACACCTACACACAGCGCTCAGAGAGAAAGGAATACATTTTTCAAAGTTTAATGATATCGGTATAGAGCTGTTAGCTTTGCAGGCTGAATTGCCTGTTTACTTGTAAAGAGTTGTGCATATTGCAGTTTTTTATTAACACTTGCTATGTCTTTCAGACTAAATGTTTGCCTCCAAACAAAAATTTCTTTCTTCAAAAGACATATTGTGAGAGCAATGTATTGGAATTCTTAGAGTAATAGTATTGGAAATTCATGATTTAAAGAAACATTTATACTGTCTTTTCTGTGGAAGAAGATGATGAAATATTTTGTTAGATTGCACACATACTTGGGGACTAACAGCAGACGGTGCCCAGCAAATTTCATGCACGTTCAAGCTAACTCATGACATTTAGCACAGACCCAAAGCTAATATTCATAAAAATTTATGATAGCTTTTAGATATTCTAAAATGAATAATTTTAATATAAACTTTTTGCCTTTCAAATACGGTCTGTCTGATGAGATTTGTTCAGCATTTATATGAATCAGTCATGAAGAATCCTGCCTATATGCAAAATTCTTGGAGGGGGACAAAGGGATTAATTAATGCAATTAAGGGATCTGGTTCCAGTTTTAGGTCATAATTTCACACTCCAGTGAGATGGCAGTAGAGTATGAAACGGAGGAGCTCCCATGAGCCTAGGGTGTCCTGAGCCTCCCTGTGCTCTCTGCTGCAAGTATAGGGTCTCCATGGCGTGTGCTCTCCCAAAGGGGACCTGGCCCTGCAGTCCTGTGCTGGGACACGAGGTATGGAGCTGCAACAGGGAAAGGCTCATTGAACTTAAATTCAGCTATTAGCCTGTTTCCGTAGGGAATGTTCATTTCATGTGTGTGTTAGCCCATGCTACAAAATATTACTCTGTGTGTTAAAGTCATAATCCAGTAGAAATTTAAGAACTACTGAGTTTGCACTCCACACTAGATGGAATAAAATATAACCCTAGACAGTTTTCAGAGGAGATGGCATGTATCACAGCTTCTTTTCCAACGAGTTTTAATGGTTCTTTTTTCTTTCTTCTTACCTGTTTTTACCTGGAAAGAAAAATCATGTGTATGACACACAAAGTTCTTTTTTTTTTCTGAATTAACCCTTTTTTTTTTTTCTGGATATTTTCCAAAAAGTATATTAATAATTGAAATTGCATGGAAAAGTGCAAATTCATTGCAATGGCTTAGAAATATATGAAGTAATAGCGGCTTCTTGGGAAAACAAGAAAGTAGTAGAAGATGAAGGCCAAGAAGGCTGCTGTAGAATAACTGAAGAATTCTAATTCATTGATGAATTAACCTTTGTTTTTAATTAAATTTGATGATTTATGAGATCAAAGATGTTCACTTCTGATGAACTGAGTAAAAAATTCCATAAACTTAAAGAAACAGGATATAAGGAATCCATTTGCAATACCCCACGCACTTTTGTGATGAAATAACTAAACAGGGATACTCACATGCTGTGAAAATATGTGTGTGTTTTACGTCAGTGTGTGATGAGGCTAATTCTGCACGATACGCCCACAAATCGTCGTTGTACTTTTAATTTATTTGTCATGTAAAAATAGCTTCAGGCTTAACACCCAGGCTAGCAACTGGACAATGACTAGAACAAAAATTTCATCCCCTGTCCAAAATTTTTCCGCAGGGTAAGATGAGTAGTTGGAAATACTTTGTTTAGCTTTGTTTAGATTGTTTAGCTTAGGAAAGCAAAGAGTAAAAAGAAGAAATCATTAACACTGTGGTGATGGCATTCAATTGTTCTTCATGCCCTCTGGGCGCCAAAAAACTTCAGATAATTTTTTCTTTAAAAAATGCTACTATCAAGAATAACTTTTTCAAGTACTGGAAAAGCTACTTATGGATATTGAAGAATGTCCTTTACTGGAAGATTTTAAGACAAATGTCTGTCATAGATGGTCTTGGGTTAGTCAATCCCCTTCCAAGCAGGAGGATGTCTTAAGTGAATCTCTTGAGATTCCTCCCAGCCATGAATGTCCAAGACACATGGGAAACAATGTGTAGATAAATCAGAGAGCCTGAGGGAAAGGATGCATGAAGAAAGCATTTGTGCCATGACTCACCAGCCCACGAGGTAAGCATATGAATGGTTATTTACCATTGTTCTATTTGTCACCCAGATTATTTTATTACTGGAGAACAGATACAAACCAATATACCTCAGCTGCCGGACATTTGCTCTTAGAACTTTTTTTCATCCTCTCTGAAAAGCAGCTCCATTATTTGTGAAATAACTTGAGCACACCACAGGAAAAACGGTCATAAACTAGAAAAGTCCCCTTATTGTTCAATGCAATTTCATTCATGATGAAGTAGGCCATAAATTGGAGAATATGGGATGCACCTTAAGAAAAAGATGTTATGAACCTTAGCAAATGTCTTTTTCCGGCAAATAAAGTTATGGATATATTTTGTTTTCTGACAAAGTTAGGTGACATTAATTTTCTCAAGTTCTGACTGATTTATTTAACCAATCAACACAAAACTAACAGACTGGTAAGCCAATACCACACACAAAATAATCTTCCAGTAAATAGATATATCAGATTAAAATACCTTTCCTTCATATATTCATAGCCATTAAAAAAATGGAAATCATGGAAAAAATAACATGAAATGATTATAAAATCACCTAAATTGGATATCATTATTGCAAATGATAATATTCTCAAAGTATTTTGCAAGTCTTTCTTTCAAACAATATTAAAACTCTTATAACATTTTGTTATATGATGAAATTTGTTTCCTTGTGTGTGACAGAGTTGCTGACAACTATCACGGCTATTACTTCTCTTGCGATCATTGTTATCTAAGACACCTTTACAGATGCCTTTTACCACTGTAAAGTCTAGAAAAGGACTCTCTCAAATCAGGTAACATTGGAACTGTGATGCTGATTGTAGGCTGCTTAGCAAACACCAATTATTTCTTGCTATCTTTTCCAATGTGTTTCATTTATGAGTTTTTGCAAAATTCTCAAATTTCAAGAACTTCAACAATTTCAAATATGTTATATGTACATAGTCATTCTGGGTATAGTCTGCACAGCATCTTCATGAGGACTCTGGTCACAGTTTATTGCTAGAATTTTGATAAAACACCTAGCAGTGATGGTAATAAGGGAAGTAATGAGAATTGCACAGTAAAGGGAAGTGACGTCAAATTAGTGTATTTTCTCCCACTAAACTCTAATATTTTAAACAATTAAATGCTACACACTCTTCTTTTTAAGGTAATTTTCTGTGACGAGTCATATGCCTGAGGGAGCAGGTATTCTCCAAGTTCACCTGCAACAATATCAGATCATTTAAAGTAAATAAAAGATAAAGTGTCAAATCATTTCCTAACTTAAAGGTGACATAAAGTCCCTGCAAATCTTTTGTATTGCAGTTGGCAGGTTTGGGTCAGCTAGAGACTGAGCAAAGATTTGCTGTAATATCAGTCCCACCAATTTAGATTAAGTTGTTTATTTTGCTAGGAAAAAAAAATGGAATAATGCTAAAACAAGCTTTCCATATAAATACTTGACTTTTCTATTTTTTTTCTTCAAAACATGAATACTCCCTTTCAACAAAAAATAACTACAGAGAGAAAGGGGTTCAGTTTCCAGATGAAAATGATTTTTTTTTCTACTGAGAGTGCTGTTATTTTGTAACTGTTGTACAGAATATTACACTAGACAGTAGTGCCCCCTTTGCCTCTCAAGGGTCAGGCTTCCTGGCCAAGCAAGAGGGAACTGGAGGTATAATGGAAGGTGTATTCTGGTCAGGTTAAAGTGAAATAGAGTTTCTAAGTCCTAAATATTAGTCCCTCAAGGCAACAATACATTCAGATAAATAGACTCTATTTTGAGCTTTTTCATCCACATGATCGTGAGAGTATGCTTTGATTGTTTACAGTTCTAAGGCCTGATATGAATAGTCTTTCTTTTCCCTTAAAAAAAAAAAAAAAAAAACATATAAAAATTATTAGTTTTGTGGTAGCAAAATAGAAGAGAGTGTTAATGCTGTTAGTTGATGAAAGCAATCAAGAGTGTACCTTACATTTTACTAGCCTTGAAAACAGTGTCTAGAATATGGTCAGCTCAAGGAAAGTTCACTATTGCTGCCTTTGTTGGGGCTGTACTTAGGTAACAAACAGATAATTTTAAAGACAGTAGGTGAATACAGATCCTAGGTACCTATCTGCACCATCAACTGCTGTCTGCGTCTTCATGAGTGCAGGTAAGTGTATTTGGAGCTCAATATACATGTTTTTGTTTTACGTGAATATGCTAGCCACTGATTCACAACTTCAGTTTAACAGAACTGCTTTTAAGCTGATTTCCAAAGCCATGCATTTATTTATTTCAAAAAAAAAAAAATTTGAAATGAATCAAACTTAGCTCACTGCCAGGTTTCAGAGGAAGGTAAACAGCCCTAGAAGGACTGGCCATTTGAGTAGCCAGAATAGACAGGCAGTGAAACTGGAAAAAGAAAATCAGTTCATAAACTGTTTATAGCAAAAGACTGTAAAAAGAACTATAAATGTTCTAAGTATTATTGTTGCAACATCAGTTTGGGTGAAAAAAAGGACGGTGTCTACAGGATGCAAATCAGCCACAGAAAAATGTGATATTTGCTAATAGCAAATTAAAACCAGATCAATTGATTAGCAGAGGACTTCCTCTCTGATGAAGGGAGAAACTATAAAAGTGGTTCAATTTCTCATTATATGTATGGTATGCACAAATTACTCAAGTGCGAATTCAGTGAGATGTTCAGATCACTCCAACTTCTAAAAGTACAAATCAAAGTTAGATGAAGATGTGTTCCTGTCTATGTGATTCATCTAGAAACATTCATCCTATGCACAATGTTATCCTAGCCTCTGATTAATTACTGAAGATCTGGGAGAGAAATACCACTGCTCCACTTCTATGGTTAGAAGAACCAAAATAAAGAGACGAACAATATCTGACTAGTCTCAGTCATCTTAATCATTCCTTCACATTTCTTTATCTTCATAACCACAAGATCAGCTTTAGCCCCTAGCTGTTACAGGCGGCTGGAAGTAGGGTAATTTTCACACTACCTTAAGTCTTCTCACTATGAGAAGATGTGTAGGCACAAAACAGCAATCAGCCCTTCCCTTTTCCAAATACCCCTCTAGAGAGCCTCATTTCCAGTCAAACCAATAAAGGGATCAATCCCTTTGACTTGGAGAGTCTTCAAGACTTGAAGAGTTTATAGACTAACAGAGAATTAACAAGCTCGGAAGATGTGCAGCGGCATGGAGGACTTGCCATTTTTCCCCACAAAAGTGGGGGAGCAAAAGCAAGGCCTGTCACAGGCTTGGGACTCCACCCTGCTATAGACAGAGGCTCTCTTTGGCCAAGAGTGAGTTGACTCTGTCTCTCAGGAGGCCTCTGGCACCAAGCTCAGCTATCCAGGCTTCTGCCGCCAGTGTGGGAGGAGAATTAGTCCCATTTGTTTGGCTGTTAACCACATTAGAATAAATAGCTGGTCAGCCTTCTAGCTGAAGCACAGATGTGCATGAGCCAGTTTGTTATACAAATCTGTTTGTCTTTTCTTGCTTTCAATACAACCCAAAACCTACGAAAGGAGAGATAAAGATTACCCACAAAAAAGCTATCTGTGACCTCCGTCTCCGTGGTACACGGACTGTTCTCAGGAAAACAACGCTCCATGGGCAGCAGAAGTGCTTAAACCTGACTCCCGATAGCTTTGTATCCCGTGGTCACTTGGTAATGCCCTGACTCCACCTCTTCTCCATAGCCTGTATTTACATTCACTCGGCCTGCTGGTGCAAGATGCAGCCTTTAATGTGGTGATGCTGGAGCCGGGCAGGACATGTGGTCGCTGCACCATTGAGGACAGCTTATCAGGCCACACAAGGCCAGCTATCTGAATTTATAAATCTCACTTTTGGCTAGCATGGCTAAACTTGGTCAATTGCTCCAAAGTTGTTGATGCAGAACTACAGCAGCACAACATAACTGAACTGAATTCCCTAAAAAATGCACAATACACAGTCATGGGCGACTGTAATTTGTTCTGAAGCATACATCTCTGCTAAGTTAACAGTATGTGATACTGTTTTAGCTACCCCTAAATATATTAATCCAGCAGTCTCATAAATTCACATGGCTTTTTCACACTACTTTCCTGGCAGCAATATATCAGGCATTTTCCTTTATCCTATGTAGATATGTGTGTACGAAGCTAGCTGAAAAACTAGCTAAATCTTTAGAGATTATTGGCAGCACTGAGAATATTATTTTAAATGAAGACATCTACATCACAAAATATTGCTGATAGCTTCATTCAGGAAGAATAATTTTATGCATCCTCATACTAATTAGACATGAAAACAATAATTATGTAATTCAGAGAAGGTTAGAATTACAGAAACAAGAAAAATCTTTACTTTTAAATCCCTAATTCAGATTTAGCTCAGCAATTGTTTATGCTTTGCTGTAACTGGTCAGTTACTCAAGCCATGCATTATTTCTGATGAAACTTTAGATCCCTTTTAGGAAGAAAGCTAGAGTAGAAGATCAGTTATTTTTCTCCTAAAATCTATAAATATGAACTTGGTGCTTTTAGACTATCTCTCAGCAGCTGACATGGCCATGATCTCAGAAGCAACAATCTCAGGTCAAATGCATACAAAGACTCAACTGATGTCTCACTGCTAGCACAGACAAATATATATACTGCTGTTTTCCTGTGTCCATTCTGTGGTTTCAGAAAGAACACATATTTTAGGCCTACCTTGCAATGTCTTCTAAGATATCTAGAAGAGATTCACGGGAGAGTCTTGGAAACATAATTTATCACCTCTACAATTAAGAATTTCATCAGCCCTGTTTTGCTTTGTATCCCAGATTTGATCAATATATCACAGAATAGAAGGTGCTATTTGGGTTGTTAAGTACAAAAGCGTAGAAAATAACCCTGAACTTCTGGATGTTACAGAGGTCATGCGTTTGGGGGAAGAGGATATAAGCAGAGCAAATATTTTCTAAATTAAGCTCAGTTTGCTAGTTTCAGGATGTTTGCTGAACAAGGCAGCTGGGTGGAACATGATTACTCAGTTCATAATCTTGCACTGTTTTCTAAACCAATATAGAGAGATATGTGCTTACTGTTTGGTAGCTGCTGCTTAGTTGAGTGGCAACTGAAAAAAAAAAAAATCCTCATTTTCATGTACTGCCAAACAGAAATCTGCACTGGACTTCTGAAGAAATAAGGCCAGTGGATTTAATACCAGACTGGACAACAGAGACACCTACTATCTGTTATTATGTGATATTTTAATGTGTTATTATGTGAAATTTTAAAACTGTTTTAGAACAGCATCCAAATTTGGAGAAACTTAATCTATTTTAAATGCCTCTATCAGACACTGAGGTACTGAGCTCTGAAAACACAACAGTCATTGTGCTTGTTTAATTTGTTTGAAAGTGAGAAGCACAGTGACTGAACCCAGAGACTCAACTTAGTAAGACAGTTCAAGTTTTTCTATGAAACAGACTTACTGTAAATCACACAGCAAGAGCTAGACTTTGGCCACTTGAAAAATGCTCGTCTAAACTCTTGTGTTTTACTTCATCTTTAAAATACAAGTAATGGATAAGTCCTGATGATAAAATCAGCTACTCCCACAATTAGCAAATTTGACTATATAAACAACTGCAAGGTCAAGGTGAAAGGGAGTTGTTATCACTTATATCTGTTCTTTAAATAATTTGATTTATGCATATAGGGATAGCGATTAAAAAAAAGGGACAAGCTCTGAAGCAGCTTTTATTTTCTTATAGAAAATGTAGTTACTATTTTGTATATAGGATCTTATCACAGTTTCATATATCCAGGGCACTCTGCAACACTTCAGCTTCTCATCACGAAAAATAGAAACTGGTGATCTCCTGGGAGAGCTTTTCTATCTGTGAATACCATCCTGAAAACTAAGTGCATCAGTTGAGAAGTGGCATGCCATTAACTATTGCTTCCTAGTATGCAACTGCTGTTTAAAGTCTCTGAGCTTTCAACTTTCCTAATCTATTTTGGCAATTTTTTTTTTTTTTTTTTTGCCCTATAGTTCATAAAATAC
>JAVCKT010030964.1:9521-22746 GCA_032273925.1 Rhynchotus rufescens | reverse complement strand
CTGCCTTCTCCTTAGCAGAGAACCTAACTGCAGAATAGGATCGATACATCAAATCATAAGCTTGTATCCTAATAAAAAGGTTCTTACAGACCATCATATTGTGTGATTCTTATCTTAGAGCTGTTTGAATGGTCAATGATCAATAGGCAAGATTTGTCTTACACATCTCAGATCAGAATTAAGCTCTTAAATGATTTTAAGAGAGACCATAAAATTTATCTTTGTAATTTAATTTAACATTAGTGTTAAATTATATTGCAAAGTGCATCATGTTGACTGCATGATAAGATCCTTTATAACGCACTTGGTATTGCGCCGGGTATTAATTTCAGAGCACTTGTCAGGACAAAATTAAACTTTAATGTAAATAAGAACAGGTCCATTGATTTCAACCTATGCTGGATTTGGATGGAGTTCCATCATTATGTGAGGGTTAAGGTTGGTCTAGAGTATTTAAGGAGAGGAACTAAGCACTTTGGATCAAATATTTTTATTCAAGCCTTGCCTTGTGAGCTAATCTCTTTCTTTTTATTACATCCAATTATGGGTTATGAATCAACACAAGTACCTCATGGCTGTTGCTCTACCTCACTGTGTTTCAGTGGCCTGGTGCAAAGCATGTGACATTTGAAAGCTTTCTTAATTTCATTTTCTCTAGATAGTTCAAAAATCATATGGCTTACAATTTATTATCATTTCATTATTGCCTCTTCTCCTAACACCATTGCCATTTTTTCTTACACAGTACTGAGTTCAGAACAAAAGCAGAGTGACTTCTGAGACTGATGTGCACTTCAAAAGAGGCTCTTCTCTCATTTGTTACCAAGTGTAGATACCCAGTAGTCAGAATTCCTTAGTAACCCACGGGTACAACCAGTCCAAACTATCTCTAGGAAACAGCAGAGGAAAGGTCTATTTCCCCGTTTGCCATCTCCCATCACTCTCGTGTGTGATGTTGCTGCATGGCATTTCCTTCCTCTCCACTTCTCCAAACACAAGCAAGCTGCTATTCAGCAGTTCTGAGTCAAACCCTAACACCTGATATTTCTGATATGCAAACTGTTAGCTTTTTCTATTTGTGCAACAATGAGACCTTATCAGTTTTGCTGCTTTTCATTTTGACTATAAAATGCATCCACTATCACTCTTCACCTGTGTCCCTGGCAGCTCCCTTCGGTTCAGATGGAAACCGGTATGCTGTTTGTCTTGTTCAAACTACTGATGATCCAAAATAAATCACAGCATTATAAAAAAGATCAAGAGTGTACAGGCTGCATTTGAATGCTGACAGGTTTAAGCAGGCAGCTATACTACAACCTGGGTTAAGTTCAGGAATATTTTTGTGGTGAAATGTGCTGGAGGTGGCAAGCGGTGTTTTAAGGATAATGAAGGCAGAACAAATAGGAGAATTAATGCCTGGCTAAAATACGAGCCTAAAAATTTGGTGAGGTACTTGAAGTTTTAGTCGACTGAATACTCAGTTTAGCTTTTGAGGACAGTTCAAAACATACGCCACACATGACAACCCCCTTTATGTTGAAAAGCAAAGCAGTATAATATGCCTTTGTTTTAAAAAATCTCTTTTCTGCTGTTTTCAGATTTCCTTGTACAGGAAATCAACTTCCCTTCATACAATACATATACATGAAAATTCATGCATACTGAGGCAATGCCACAAATATAATTTATCCTTCAGAATAACATGTACATAGCAACTCTAATCTTATTTACAACCATGCAAAAAGAAAGCTTTTCTTCCAGAGTCTAAGCATCCAGCTCTTCTGTGCCATGAATCTCTTGCCCGTCCGTATAAAATTCTCTTGTTTCTATACTGCAGCTCAAGCACAAATGCAGTGTTTTTCACATAACCAGTTCTATTTTTAGCCTGAATTGTAGGAAGTCTGCAGCATTAATAAATGGAGGAGAAGTACTGAACTACTCCACATGGTAATGTGCCAGTGCAAAAGCTAGCTTGGCCTTTAGCCAAGGAACTGTGGCTAAATGTTAGAGAAATGAAAGTAAAAACACAACTTACAATGGAGTGATTACGAAGCTGACAAACTTTGGTGCATTGATTTCATCTTTTTTTTTGAATGCCAATCCTATCAAACCAAAGTATTTTCTATTTTAATCGTAATCTCTTTCAGCATGAAACATATATAGATATATATATGTATTTATTTTTATATATGCAGATGAGGCTTTCTTAATTCTGCATTCAAATAGAAATTAATAATATAAGAAGCAGATGGTTCTTCACAGGGCAGAATTTGACACAGAAGAAAAAAAAAAGAAAGAAATGAGTTTTTCTTTATAAACTAATAAAACAACTCTGTCAGACACTAAATACATTGTTTCATGATTTTGTCTTCTGTTGACTCTGCAATTCCCCTGCTTGGTACCAAAATTATGAAAGCAAAAATCCTCCAGAGCCTTTACCCAGAGGACAAGAGTTCACAGTTCTTGCAGGGACACAAAGTCTTCTATAATCTCCCCATTTCTCGCCCAATCTACAATACTTGTCCCAGCACTGTTGCACTGTGGACAGATGGATGTTTATATAAAAGACCTTGTGCCTCAATAAAATTCCATTTCAGGGTTATATAAAAACAGCAATTACCGGAAAATGGAACTTTTTAATTAAATGTATTCGAAGAAAGTAGGGGATTAATGACTTTAAAGTAGAGAGTATTTAATGCTTCCAGCCATAGATCATCCACAAGTGTAGCCGTATTATCACCATCAGCCAATGATGCTTTTAAGTATTGATAGTGCGTGCATTAATAACACTTTAAACTGTCTTCATAACAATATAATTAGTAGCACAACTAATGTGTACAGTATCTAAACCTTTGCATTCAGTATCACGTTCTAGTAAACTAGATTCACAGCTATTCTCCCACATTAAATAAGGGCACATCGCAAGTGAGTCTAGTCACCCCATGGCCCAGGGAACTGTATATATGAGACATCTGAAATATTTTTAGCAATGCAGAAATAGCAGTAGTGAAATTCCTGATAATTTTCCCCACAACGTGTATTACCTGCCCACCTGACTGCGGGTTTACAGGTCAGAACAAAGTTGCTACCTTGCACCTCAGTTAATTGTGGGAAATAAAAGACGGATGAAACTATTTTAACGTTTTTGAAATGATGCCTGCACAGATGAGAGCTTGGGTGGCTTTGGAAATCCAAGCCTTAGTTCCCTACTTCCCATGTATCAAATTCTATATGGCGAGCACAGAAACCCACGCACAGAAGTTGAAAGAAGAAAAGGAGCCACCAGGTTTGTTTTTCTGTTCGCAATTCCTCTCAGGTGCACCCAAATCAGTACCTTTCCTCTGGCTCACACTGCTCTGCCTGGATCCAGAGGAATGGCAGGACTGGCACTGTGGGGATCTGCCTGGATCCAGAGGAATGGCAGGGCTGGCACTGTGGGGATCTGCCCGGATCCAGAGGAATGGCAGTGCTGGGACTGTGGGGTCTGCCCGGATCCAGAGGAACGGCAGGGCTGGCACTGCAGGCACGGACGCTCAGCCGGGCTGCCCCTCATTCCCAGCACGGCTCCACGTGCAGCTCCGTCGCGTTGCGTCGCGGCCCACGCGCGCCATGGGCCGCCCGCCTCACCCTGCGCCTCACGGCGGCGGCTGTGGAACATGGCGGAGCGCTAGGCCAGAGCCACAGGCGCTAGGCCCTCCGGATGATCACATGGGACAATGTGCCTCCTATCTCAATAAATTAGGTGCTGGATCTTTCAGCTCCCTTAAACCACAAGGTGTTGGACCTCAGCAGGGCCTCCCCTGCATTCATCTTCTGTGTTGTGAGCTAACTAAGGATCCCTCTTCCTCTGGCCCACATGTAGGAAAAGACACAAAGCAAAAAGGTAGAGCATCATCATCTTAGCTCTTTCCCTGCTTCTGTTTTCCCCTTTCCAGTCTTTTCCAAGCCTGTCATTAGGTGAAAGCCTCAGCGAGACACCGGCAGCATCACTGGTGTGGCTGGGTCTGGTGCCTCAATATGCGTGTGCTGAATTGCTAGGTTAGTTGTACAGGTGAAACGGAAAAAGGAGAGCGCAGTAACACACAATTGTTTCACAAAAAGAAACCTTTCAACGGTTGTCAAATTACTTAATTCATACACTACCTGGATGAGTAACTGAGCTGCAAGTTGAAAAGGAAATGTATTTTCTGGGAAGTCTTTCAAATCCATCCATTCATTTGAAGTTCTCAATAGTAGCAATATTGAAAAAGGTCTTCTGAGTTATGCACCAGGGCTACCCACAGCAGCGCGGCATTGCTCTCTGTGCCATTAACTGCAGCCACGCTTGCGCTCCCGACACAGCCACCCCGAAGCTCCCAGGCACCAGTGACCACCCGATGCAGAGCTCTTCATGTCGAAATTCACTGGGCCAGTTCAAATTTATTCAAAATTACTTAACAGTTTACCTTCGTACCAGCATGCTGCCTGATGTAGCAGGTACTTCCCACTGGTTTCATTCTAGCTTTATGTGACATCACGTATCCTCCAGTACAGAGAACAATATCAGTATTAATTCCACTTCATATGCACTGTTAATTTGGAAGAACTTTGTTTTTGTTCATGCCTGACCTAGACTCAGCCTATACTGCCTGGTGAGCCAGTACTAAGAGGTGTGGAACCACAGCCTTAATAGCACCTCCATACTCACAAATGAAACGAGTAAGGTCTATTCTGTGGCCATCAGGGCAGGCAATAAAGCCAGGCTCAGGTCTGCCCGGCTAAATTCCCTTTGCCACCAGATGAGGTTGGCTTCAAGCCACACTTCTTCCTGGAAACTGTCCCTTGTCAATAAGGTCCTTATTGAGCCATGGTCTGGCACTGTCAAATTCTCATTATCATTGCTAGTGTTGAGAGGAGTCAGGTTTATGGGGAATTGAAATATGCAATATTTCAATTATGTTTCTTAAATCGATTTATTTTTAAGGGAAAAATTGTACCAATACTGAACCAATCTTGATGAAAATAAATAAATATATATTTTCAATGACCAAAATAGGTTGGTATAGGCTGATATGCAATATCACACTTCAGAGAGCTGCACCCACCCTTTTCAGACTAAGTTAATGCCGGGATCTTTGTTTCCCATATATTACTATTATTGAATATCCCACATTCAAATGTTTCTACATTTGAAATCACTAGATCCAATATCACGATTTACCTCATGCACATATTTCACAATAGTATCTGAATAACCAAGTTCCTCATTTTTTTCATCATATGGTACAGGGAAACATTCTCATTAGAGCTGTTGATCCCCAAGGTCAGCACTTATCACTCACATTGATCAGAAGAAGACAGTTTTAGCAGACAATCACTCTGTGGCCATACCCTGTGGCAGTGTCCAAGCCCAGTCTCTGCATGTGCTCGCTCAGAGCATCCAAGTAGGTTCAAAAATCTGTACTTATTCTGTGCACAATAATTTCCATATTTGTTTTTGCTACAGTTAAATAGAAATTCCTCTCTCAATATGAATTCCCATTTGACTCCATAACTTTCCCCACTTCTAAAATTGTTAAATAAAAAAAACAAGGAGCTCTGAGGTCTTGGGAATTATATCATTCTTCTCTCCCTTTCTTGGATGCAAATTTGTAAACACCCAGATCTTTGTTCTCATATCCTTCTGAAACAATTTTCTTTTTCCAACAATATTTCAACACTTTCCCACATGTCTAGTATCCTTTCCCCTTCTGATATTTGGTTCAGCAAACGGTGCAAATGAACTGGCATATACAGTATTTGCTTAATCCTATACTCCTTTGAATTACTGTTTTGAGACTAATGCAGCTATTTTATTACTGTGAATTGTCTACATTATGTCCTGCCTGTGTTGTTTGATTTACTTTATTCTTTCCGAGTGGGTTCACTCAGGGAACTGATGATAAAGAATCTTACAGCTCAGAGAGCCCTTTCGTTAGCTCCACCAAAAGGCAAAAACTCCTGCTAAGCAGTTTCCTAAAGTATAAGAGATGACACAAGGTATAAAGCACAGTCAGAGATTTCCAACCTTTAAAAATAGTTTAAGACTGAAAAGGAAAAAATATGACACCATTATGGTATGAGTCAAATGATCAAGGCATGGAAAAATTAATCTGCAGACATCACTGACCAACCAGCAAAGCTTTAGTAAGAATATACCCTTTCATAGCCAGTATTTTACTTAAAATCTTTTTACTTAAAATCTGGTTTTGGAGAAAGCAGAAGACTGCAGTCTTGGGGTCTAGCAGTATGATAGATAGGAGATTGTGCACCATGAATGTTTGGAGTATGAAAAGTATGACGATTGTTGGCAATATTTTTATATTCTCTAGCTAAGTCCCTGTTTCTCCAGCTCTTTGGCAATCTATGGCTAAGAGGAGAAATGGGTTAAACTATTGTTTTAAGAAGCCAGAAGTCTACAAATATTTCTATCAACTGTTTAACAGGCGATTTAGTTCAAATATTGAATAAGCTACTGCTTGGAAATTCTCTTTTCAGAGACACTGGAACTAAACAACTGTCCTCTTGTCCTCCCTTAGGAAGGAAGGCTAGAAGAAATCATGTGGAAGCTTCGTGAAGGGACAGGATCCAAAGGGCTCTGGACTGAGGCTGCTGGTCCTTGGGTGGTAAAGGCAGCGTAAGTAGCACCTTGCTGGTCCCAGCCCTGTGTGAGCCCAGCGGTTTGCGTGGCTCTACAGTAAAGCAGCTGGGGGAACTAAACTAGCTGACAACTTACCAAGGCAACAGGCAGCATGTGAGCAGAAACGTGGGGCTGAAACTGGTGGTGGGGGACAAATTCTGCCTAAGAAAGTGATACAGGCTGCCAATCCAGGTTTCTAAAAGAACTAGAGAAGGTTTTCTGCTCAGTGACAGACAGAGGCATTTTTAGGACTGCATTTTGAGCCAGAACCTTGCTGGCTTGTTTAAGAAAAGCTATTTTGCTTTAGCTCTAATTACTGCTGATTATCTCAGCAGCCAGAAAGGGTCATTTTGAAGAGAGACTGGCTGCTCTGAACGTATTATGGAGCACAGGACTGTGACTATCTGTGACTAAGAAGAGCCCTTGGGGTTTACCCTTACTCCAAGAGCACACCAGGGGTGTGCTGGATGGGAATAAATGAGTAAAATAACATAACAACAGAAAAAAAAATCCATTTACTTCCATACTGAATATGAATTTCTTCTTATCTATGTATGACTTTTCCAGTTTTACCAGTAGTCAAGTGTGATGGAGAGGAGAAAGTGGTTTAGAAAAGGTGATTTCTGGTGAGATTCAAAAAAAAAAAAAAGGTCATTTATCTGATAGGTAGAGATAAAGTTGTGTTTCTAATTCTTATGAAAAGTAGCCAAATAGGGAATTCTCCTTCATTAGAGGTTTGTTGTAGGAAAAAAACAAATTTTTAAGGAGTGGATATATGGATGTATCCCATTCACATTTTGATTTTTTTACATAGTGTTTGTAAATGAATCTCTATTTCAAATCACTTTGCAGGAGTTTTAAGAGCTTTTCTCCAAGATACTGAGAGAACAGCAACAGAAAAAAAGATAAGCAGTGTCAAAACCAAAGATCAGATTTCTGATTTAACATCAAAAGACTCTCATATTCTGCGTGGTTCAGAGTTTAGCACATTTCTGCTATACTGCCAGAGTGGAGAGAGGCTATGCTTGGGCACAGGTAATGGTTTGCTTATGAATCCCAGGGTTTGCTTACCATGGTGAGCACTCATAAGTCTCAAGTCCATTGTGAATTTGCTTCCTACCAGAAACAAATTAAAACAGCCAGGCCACGGCAGAGGAATGCGCACAGCTGGGCATGCACAAGCTTCCTGTGAATTTTAGTGCATACAGGAGGTGGGAAAGGAAAGGCTCTCATTCCTGAGCAGGCTAACCTGGCAGTTGGGCAGCCCCGTTTTCATGAAGGCACAATCTCGTTGTCCCCTCCTGATCACCTGGTTTTATCGCCAGGCCCAACGCTGCATGCACTCTGACCAAGATCAACCCCTGGCTCCATCAGCACTGACACTGCTGCAGTAAGAAGCTTGCACAACCCTGCTCCATCCAGCAGAAGAAAGTCCATCTTTGGGACATGACTGGGTCATGCCAGTGTACTCCTCTTTGTTACCAGTGTCTTGTCCAAAGGTCATTTTGGAGGAGGCTCCTGGGCCCCTGCATTATGCAAGAAAAGGCAAGTTGTACATTCGATCCCTGGCAGTGTGGGCTGCACCCAGTGGCTGCCAGGGGCAGAACACAGGACCACCATGGTCTTCTTTGCCCTGCTGGCACAGTGCTAGGCACAGACACTGATATGTGCTTGTCACCAAGATGAGGAAAAACCTAAATGAAGAGTCTCCACCCTTTCACATGGTGGGATCAAGGGACACTTGCTGTAGTTCACAAAGGAAAAATTACATAGAAACTCTGTCACGGTGTCTAGATAAGACCCTGAGCCACCCAACAGCCTAGCAATAAAAGGAAGCATCATTTTTTGTTTTTCCTTTCTTCTTATTGACCATAAAATAGCTCAACGTCACCAGTAAGCAAAACAAAGGCTCAAAATGTACAGACTTGAAACAAAAGTTAAAATTATACCGAATCAACAATAACTCATTTCCACGGTGTTCCACCTGCCCTCGTTAGGTTATGCAGAACAAATGTCAAAGAGATAGCATTCAGGAAAAAGGTGTTCTTCTGATAAGGCAAACAGCTTTGTGGCAGTTCCTTTGGGGGGAAATAGATAGTCTTCCTTCCCTCCTTTAAAAAACACATCAGCTGATCTATTATGAGATTTGTACAAAGTTTCCACCAACAAAGTCCTTAAACTGTTTGTTAAACTTCACTTGTGCCCCTGTAAAACGTCGTAAGATCCCAGCATTACTATCTCACAGTGATTTCCAGATAAGACTTGCAGTTTGTATGTGCAAATATCTTTTTTTTTCCCGAACTGCTTGCACTGCAAACCCTGCCTGCAGTTTGAGAGCCTCGCTGTGTTTTCTTCTGTCTCATATATCACCAGAACAAAGTGCTGCACTCAGCACTTAACAATTCTCTTGTGAAGTTCCCCGAAAGGGACCCATTCTAATCTTTGCAAGCTGCAAGACTTTGCTCAACTAACAAAAGAAATGAAAGAGCATGTTCCTGCTTTACTCAAACATACACACTCAAGGATTTTACTTGAGTTACCCCCTTTTTTTCTTCCCCCCAGATTTTAGCCCTGTTAGATGGTACATTTTCAAGAGAAAGGGCTTCTCCATGACATTCGGGAAGTGCCCTCAAATCCTGGAAACGTGGGCCTGTTCACACTTAGCCATTACATGTCTGCTTCTACTCTAGGTAGCTGGGCTCTTCAGAGAGACAAGTAAAGATATTTCTCTTGCTAATGGAAGTATTTATGGGTTGGGAATAAAAAGAGTCGTAGTCATTTCTCCCGCTAGGCAACAGAGCAAACTGTGATTACTGGTGGTGATCCCAGTACTATTGCAATGCTCTCCTGTGCGAGAAAGAACAAGTACACAGAAAAATGCACATTAATATTGAAAAAAAAAGGAAGGGAACAATGGTAATGGTACGAGGAGAAGAACTGGGAGATCTGATCTTCAAGCTACTGTTTCTACTTGGTTTGTGACCCCTGCCAAAAAAACTGATTCAAATCCAGCTACATTTAAGTACCTATACCTCACCCGTGCAATGGGTGTGATGATCCCTTGCAATAACCTTGTAGGATTAAAAAATTAACTATTGCAGAAAGGTCAGATGCTATGAGAATGGGACTGCAGGAGAACTAGATTTTCTGAGTCCACAGAAAACAAAAATCAGGCAGGACACTATTCATAATATGAAACGGCCTTACTATGCTAGAACTTTCAGACCCATTTGCAATGATGTCATGGGCATATACTTTAGTAAATGGAGGTGGCTGAACTTTTTTCCCCTCTTCGTAATTATTTTTATTTTATAATAGCCATAACAGCCTGCAGGCAGTGCATTTCCTTACACTTCTTGGATGGTTTTCCTGATGCTAAGCAATTCATTCAAGGTGTTTGATACTGATAACCAACCCTAGATGCGCTCCCTGGACTTTCCTATTACTTCAGTAACACACTGCCTAAACTCGCTAACTAGTATAATTTTTCTCAACTGGAACTAGAGAAAACACAAAATTTTGCATACATAAGAAATAATTATGTGACAAGCCTATAAAAGTCATCCTAGATGAATCCACTCTGGGTTTCTTTTTAATTTTTTGAGCACTCCCAAAAGAAGGTTGAACTGTTCATCACCAAAGGCATTCTCTATCCAGTCATGATTTCTATGATATTCCATAGATTCACATATCCCTATTTATTAATACACACAGAGTTGAGTGTTATTAAATGTATGTTTGTGACAGCCCCCGCAGATAAAAATACAGCAGCTAATGAGAAGAAAAGTTGCCCATATTGCCTTATTCCCAAGGCATAAATCATCTTTAAGCTAGAATGCAATGGCCAACAGTCATTTTCACCTTCATAAGCACTACCTTCCATGTTTACACATACAGATGAAGAGCTTTTGGGACTATATTCAAAACAAGCCTTAGACTCAGACTGTAGAATTTGATTCCAGACTTACTAGTTAGATGCTGAGCAAATACAAAATATACCAATAGCTTGGGAGAGTATATGATTATGTGCCTAAATGAAATGAGTATAGGCAGATTTAAACAGCTCATCTTTTAAAATCTATATCAAAACCAGTTCTAAGAACATTAAAATCATGTATTCCCCCCTTTCCCTTTTTAAAAAATTCATATTTTGGCCTGATTTTCCACTTTATAACTTGGTTTAATTCCACTAAAATCAAAAACATTAAAACAAAAAAACTTATCACACACCCATAAATACCTTGATAGGAAGTATCAGAAAAGGCTGCTTTCTTCTTCCTTAATTTCATTCTAAGGAAGACTGGAAATGGAGAGAAAAGTGCCTAAAATACTGCTCCAAACTTAGCAGCGTTAAAACAATATTTTGGTTTATATTTTCACTCTTCCCATAATTTCCCATTTCTCTGGATATTTTCCCATATCCTCTCTAAGAAAACCGTCACCAGCAGAATTTGGTGACTGAAATGGGGGAGGACAGTTTAAGCAGAGATGTGAGAGCATCTTCCTAGGCAGCCTCCTGCTCAAGCCCCCTGGGCGCTGCAGTTCACTGGCTTGTGCGGGTACACGCGGCCTGCGCTGCTTTTCCTCTTGCTTCATGTGTTTCTAACCTCCTGCTGCAGTGGGAGCGGAGAAAAAAAAAAGAAAGAAAGAAAAGAAGCTCTTAAAGCTTTTGTGGTTCTTTTATTTGCTCTAAAGGGAGGCAGCCTTTCCTCTCTAACCTGAGCTTGTTCTTGGAAGCGTTTTGAGCCACGCGCAGCCTGGGAGCAGGTTGTGCCGCTCGGGATACGGCCGCCTCTGCTCCGCTTTTCCAGCTGTGGAGCTCGCTATTTTATCATGATCAATGGGTGCTACTCTGTATTTTAAAACATTAGAAAATATAAAATTGGTACAGGAGAAACTCTGCATCCACTTACATCCCTTGCACGTGGAGCAAGACCACTGCTTCTTGAGGTGCTATTCCAGCTTGCACCCTTGCAAAACTAAAGCAGGATTCTTCCCTATCTACTATTTACTATACCCACAGGAAGCTTGTTTTAAATAGCCAAGTGGCCCATAGTAGTAATCAATATGTTAAAATAAAACTATAGGAACCAACCTACTCTAATACGAAACCACAAAGAAGTTGAAGGAGCTGACAAATAAGGAGACCATATGGTTTTAAAAATATAATTAGCCACAAAGAAGGTGCACAAAAGAAAGGAGAAGTGTCACGAATATGATTTTGGTGATAATATTGAAAGACTCCAAGAATATACATTTTGTTCTGAATCATTTTTCATTCTCCTTACACTGTTAGCTATCATAATGAGCAAGCTATATTTCATGTTCTGTTTCTTATTGCAATTATTTTCATAAAATTAATTCATTTTTAAAATTAGATTGTCCACGGACACATAGAAATAGAATATATGATACGATACCCTTTGTCTGGCTGAACATTTCATCTCGCCCAGCAGCAAAGCAAATCAGTAAGGCATCCAGGGATACCCTGGAATACCAGCAGGATATTGGGAGAGTTATAAAAAGCAGATATTTGCTATTAAAATACACTATAATATTTCCAATGACACCACAGCTCTAATAAATCATGTCAAAAGCTAATAAACTGAAAGGCCTGATGGTGTTCAGACTACTGAAACTTCCTTCGTTTGCATATCACAATCAGAAGACTATTTCATTTTCTAATTCATTACTTAGCTTGGAAAGTCTTTGAAAAGAAACCCAAGTCTTCCTGAAGAACTGAGCTTTACATTCTGGTAAATATAGTAACTAAGACTCGTGGTGAAGGTGGGGTACCCAAGCAACAACGTGGGGCAAAGATAACAGCGCTCTGCTCAGTCACCAACACCATTTTGCTCTGAGGCTGCTTGGGTTTTTAATGGAGTTTTTGATCCAAACCTGCCTGGGTCCAAATCAGTGAAATCATGAAATCAGTGCAAGGGGGATGGCTGTGGGCTTTTCTCATGGGCTTCATACTAACTTTATGTAAAATCATCTTATCTTGAGTAGAAACAGTGCAGAGGCCTTTAATTAAATCAGCCCTAAGTTTTGCCTGAATGATTAATAAAATGAGAAAATTCTCTGTCTTGCTATGAAAGCCTTTATTCTTTTGTATTCCTCCATTCTTCTATATTCCTAAACCTTTTCTTTGAATCAGATCCCCAGCTGATATTTGTTCCTTTGGGCTCACCTAAGACCTATAATCTGTGGCTAAATCAAGTTAATTTTCTTTTGTCACAGAACTCCCAAACAAAACAACAACAAAACGCAATAAAAATAACCATTTTTTGTTGTTGCTGTTCATGAAGCATGGCATTTTCATGGCCAAAATTGCCCAAGGGAATGGAGAAATTAATTTCAATAAATTGGATTTTATAGGTATAAAAGACCTCTGAATAAATGAAAAACTATGAGATGACATTTGGATCAAAGGAGATATTCCCATTGACTTTAATGGACGTTGAACTGGATCTTCGATTAACAAACTGCAGTACTATGAAGCAGAGCTGAGGCAGCCACGCTGCAGCGGGTGGAGAAGGCCATTCCAAGGGGCAGACAGGATTCAAT
>JAVCKT010030963.1:0-12176 GCA_032273925.1 Rhynchotus rufescens | reverse complement strand
TGAGAGCTTACCTCAAAAGCAGGTTGACTGAAAGCTTCACCCCCTTGCCCTTGCCCTGGACCAGGTCTCAAGGTGCAGTTTTGCCCAGGGACATGTTAAAGCCTCAGTCCAGGGCATAGGCGGCTGCAGGTCGCCCGCAGCGTCGCCACCTCCGCTCGCACGCGGGCTCCAAGCTGCGGCTCCCACACAGGGATGCACAGAAGCACGAGCAGAGCTGCGGGAGAACTGAACTTCAGCTCTCCGTGCAGGCCCGCGTATATTTTTCCATGCAGTCCTACGTATAGTTAACACTTCATCAAAGCAGACATGAGTTTTATTTTGGACAGTAGACTTTATTAGAAATTTTCTCCTCGTTCATCAGTAAATTCACATTAAAATATGCTGAAGGCAGCTCAGTCTAAACATTTGACCTCCTGCCATAACAACAACTTCCAGTTTAAAAACTAGATAACTGATCAGGCAGATTAATTGAAACATGTAAGAAATGCAAATAGAAAGCAGCATCTTAAAATGGGATGTGCCTGAAAAAATAATACATTTCAGGTGGAGTTGGGGAAAACAAAAACAGATCAGTCCCCTCAAGATGGGAAACAATAAATGAGAACTCCACAGACTCTAAACAGATAAATAAACATTATAACCAAACATACATTAAAGAAAGAACCAAGTATTTAGAGTTCATATCACATAAAAATTATAAATTTGTTCAAATAAAAAAAGGTGACAAGATTTCTAAAATACGAATATCTTGGGATAGTGAACACTTCATCATAAACCGCAGAGCTTTGGAGGGATAAAATTTGGTCTTGAAAACAATGGACTGTTCCTTACTGTTACCATAGCCAAGAACAGAGCTTTCAGACCCACGTACCATTCTTTCCTCTCGTGTTCTTAAATTACACACTCTCCTTCTTCTAGACAATAATCTCTATTTTTTATGAAAAGATTTTTTAACATTGTAGGCCTGATTATGCTGAATTCTGAACACTCAAAGCTCTTAACTCTGGAAACCAAACCAAAGTTTAACCATTTTTTCAGAATTTACCTACAGGGATTTTTTCTTTGCTAATTAATTATAAGGGATGTGTGTGTACGTATGTAGGGAAGAGAGGGAGAAAAATCACACTGCTGAGGAATGCTCTGTCCTGCAGGAAAATGGGTCTTGCAGAGCAGGTTTCCTGTTGGCATTTGGCAGAGTCCACGGAGACAAATCGCTCGGTGCCAGCTGAGGAGAACGGCCTTCGGGACTGTAAACAGAATAGGCAACAGATAACTCATGAATCTCAATCAAATCAATGTTTTCACATTCTTGAGTAATCCCCCCAGTGATCTGCTATCACTGGTTCAGAAAAAAAAATATATATATTAAAAATTAAATAACACTTAAGTGTCCATCATGAAGATTCATATTTTGCTGTAAACATTTTTCTGCCATTTGCATTGATTTAGTCCAATGTGAGGCCAGAGGGTTCTAGATGTCTTATTGATACTGTAAATAATTTTTGAGAGACAGAGGCAAAGGTAGAGTTTCTATGTCATGCAGGCGGTCTCTGCCCAGAGCAAAACGAATTGATCGTCGGCACAAGTCCATTAAAGGCAGGGGTTCAGCTGAAAAACATGGAAGACAGACAATGGTTAATTTTTCAGTATCTCTCCTTACAGTGTTTAATTTATTATTAAATAGATTCTGCATTGTATTAAAGAGCCAACATATAGTTCTGGAATTGTGGAAAAAAGACAACCTTGAGGCAGCTAAGATCATTTATCAGCAGAGGTAGAGACAGATTTTATGCTTTCACATGTAATAAACGAGTACAAAGTTTCAGACAGTTTCCTTATCTATAAAGCCTAAAATAAGCCAGAATCACTCTCGAGACTTGCAGCAGCATCACAGGTTATTGCATTTCCAGATTTCTGACGAGACAAAGAGCTGCTGCTTTGCCTATCAGACAACATTCTTCATGTTTCTGTTCATGTGAACTAAACGAGTAACTTCTGACCTCGTCGACCAGCTCTTTCTGTGTCTTAGGAACTGGAAATGATGTTTACAGGTAACCAAACTTCTCAGAAAACACTACTTTTTTTCCTAACATTTTCTTAGCCTTTTTAATTAGAATTTTATTGGAAGACAAAAAAAAATCCTCTAAAAAGCTATGGGAAATTTAACCTTTTCTCCGAAGAATAAGTTGGGGCAGGAGGAGGATTCAGCTTACCAGGGAGCACATGGCATGGGGCTGTGTTCTGATACCTACACAAACAGCCCCTAAACGTATTATCACCTTCCAGTGCTCTGAGTATAATTTAATAGGAGTGAATGAAGGATCTGTCAGAAATGCCTGACTGAGAACACTTAAGACTGGAGACCCAAGCACTTGATCAGCAGCATCTCAAACCACGTGGCTCCTGTAAGCTGCCCCGACCCACATAACTTGTGCAGAAACGGGGGGCGAGGAACAGGGGCAGCGCGGACAGCTTTAACCGCTGCACTGGTTGGTTTTAAAGGGGAACGGCTGGAAAGATTACAGGAAAAAAAAAAAAACTTTACAGAAAGAAAACCTTTATTAATAGCTTTTTAAAATCATACTAACACTTTCAAACAAGAGAATAAAGAGTCCCTCCCATGCCTATATCATAGTACTACCTTTTTATAAACTTGGCAGATTAGTTAAAAGCCCTCGGCATCGTGCTGCTCTCAGTGCTTCTGGCAAGAGGTCTTGCAAGTACCATACGTAGATTTACACATACTACGTATTAATCCACCAATACGTTAGCTAAAACACAATTTAAAGACTTACAATTTAAAGATATACTAGCAAGTTTAAGGATTGCTTTTGTACATTAAAATTATGGGTTCTGGTGGCACTTGACTAACTCCATGGTTTTTAGCTACTGACTCCATGGATTTCTAGCTACTTTTCAAATTGTGGTTGATACCTATAGTCTGCAGCTAAGTACAGTGGTTCCCAGAAGTGCCCAGCAAAAAGCATTAATATTCTATGCTATGCTGAAAGCCTGAAAATCATATTTAATAACTAGTCAGTGGCTCAGAGGTGGGGTCTCCTTCTCCATAAAGTCTACATCTACTTTATTTAGAATTTTGACTATGAAAAGATTTAAAAACTTACTCTCATTCCAGTAACAAAGTAGATTTTTCTATATATTGTTATAGTTGCATTTTTTATTTTTGCATACCAGACTTACAGACATTAAATTTTAGGGGATGAAGCTATAAAATTAATTCAGCAGCATAAGTAGGAGCAAGAGTAGCTCTTGATTTCCAGACTCAGAATGCAACACATCCTACACGTCTCACATGAAGAACAACACTTTTCCGAGCATCTTCCCAGAATCTCTGAGGTCCCATAAAAAAGGTGTAAAGTAAAGATTAACAGTGTTTTAAGCCATTAACTGATCATGTGGTCCCTTTTTTCTCCTAGACAAAGGAATATGCAAAATGCAGCCATCTGTGCAAGTGTTCAGTAAGCAGAGTTAATCCTACACTTGAAAATATGATTTAAGGAAAGGTTAGAATATCTTCTGAGTTTGCAATGCTAAATGAGTATCTCCCATCTTACTCACTTCCACAGGGAATTTCCAAACGCTATAGAAAATGCTCCTAAGTGCTTGCAGCAGCTGCTAAATTACATGTACTGATTACGTGTTTGCAACTTGAAAATTTAACTATATTCTTTCATTCTCCACTGTATGCAAGAGCGGATAAAACTTATAGGAAGATTTGAACAGCTTTGGTCTAGAATACAAACAACAATTAAGTTTCTGGAGGGGTAGGAGAAGGGGTGTTGCTTAAAGGCTTAAGGAAAAATATAACTCTAGCACTTCAGGTAAAAGCTGTGCAGCTGTGGATAACCCTACATATTAAAAAAAGTGAACTCAGGAAAAAATACCACCTTTAGGTTTTGAAATAGTTTATCTAATGAGTGTAAAACTGAGACTGGAAGTTAGCAGACAGTAACTCCTGGGAGGTGCCATTACCGCGCACTTGGTGCGCCTGCAATGGGGGCGCTCCCCACCCACCGCCGCGCCGGCTCCGCACCTTTTACAAGTGAGGGATATTTGGCAAGTGGCTTACAGGGGTTATTAGGCCAGGCCTGAAGCCGGGGCAGATCCCAGGCAGGAGGCAACATGAGCCCTCTCACACACACCTCAACACCAAATAGTTTCAGGTTTTCATGGAAACTCAGGTATAAAAGCTCACGGATATTACAGAACACTCGTCCTTTAGGAAAGGAAAGGTTCGGCCATCTCCAGGACCGACTGATGGTACCACCTGCACCACAAACACGCTGAGATGTATCCAGACCTTCCAGAAGCACCAGCAGTATCTGCAAACTGAGATTTCCACTGGCATTAAAAGGGCTACTAAGATCATAAAAAAATAATGCTGAGAAGAAAACGCTCTAACTGTGCCAAGATGTGGAGAGAAATATTCCGAATCCGTAAATTCAACTGTAAATTTAACTATTGAAAAATAGTCCCCTTTTGGAGCATTAAATATTTACCTTGGAGAAAGAAAAACTTGGAGATCTAAAGATATTAGCTAAGTGATGTACCAGCCAAGGGCATAAATTGATGAATTAGAATATCATACCATGTAGCACAAATAACACACATTATTTTTCTTTTCTTATTAAACAGCTCTTTGTAATCGATGGTTAGGAACAAAGGCAAAACAAAAAGGGCTGTTGCTAGAAACAACTGTGTTCATGAGCACTTCTGCAATAAACATGCACGTGCAGTAGCAACTCTCACATCACCATAGGCTGAAATATTAATTTAACTTTGGTGACCTGAAGTCGTTAAACAATCTGGCACTCCAACAGAATTCCTCATCTTTCTCACCGTGCGTTTATAATGAAGATACTGCTCAAGTCATCTAAGGTTCCTTGCTTTTATTACTCTATACAATTTTGTTTTTAATCTTATTTTATTAATTAATTTCTACTTGTGCAGGGGTGGCGGGAGGGATAATCAAAACAAAATTAGAACTAGTGAAAAAAATTATGCAGTCTTCTGTGAAAATCAATTCTCACCAGCAATCAAGTTACTAAGTTAGTTATTTTATAGTCCTACTTAAGACACCATATTACTTCGTATTTATGGCTTTTTTGCCTTGAAAACTTAATAAAACACACTCCAGTATTCAGTGATATTTCTATATGTGCAGGCTTCCAAATGGTGTAGGCAGCTTTGTGTAAAAGTCAGGTCACCACATGGGAGCATCGGGTCCCATTTCCCTCTAGATCTGAATTTTCCCCCTCGTTTTCCCCCTAGATATTAAAGCAGTTCTAGAGCATTTCAATGGGCACTTCAATTCCTAAGTTTTTCTATTAGGGAGAAGTGGGGCATAGTGGGATTTGCAGCTACCATTTGATTATCACATACAATAAATGTACAGCTAGCAGTTTTCCTTCCCAGCTTTCTGCCAAAGCTTAATTATTGTTTTAATTTTATGCAGTAAGTGCCAAATTCATTCTCCCACATAAGGCAATGCACAGATACAATCCTTCGGGCATTTTATGGCTTCCCTGATGCAACTAATGGAAAATCTGACTCATGTTCCCTAAATGGCACCTTCTAAAGAAAGGAAATTGCAAATAATATTTTAAAGACCACAGGCTATGACCACTCATAAAAAATACTAATAAATCTCTTAATGGCAATGAAAATTTAGGCAAGGCATAACAAGATAAAACAAATCACTTATCTTTTTCCCACAGATGTCTTTAGGCAGCGCAGCCAGCACAGTTAACTGTACAAATGAAAAACCTTCAAGCGTCACGTTTTAATTACAGCTCAGGTGCTCCAGAAGTGCGGCTCGCAAGGGAATCTCGGGGCTGTCTCCGGACTCGCCGGAACGGCCCCTTGCTCCGCACTCGCTGCCTCTGGGTGAGCACGAGGCTCCCGGCAGAGCAGGAGCAGGCTCCCGGGGTCCCAGGGCCTGGATGCTGCTCCCGCCCTCGCTCCCACATCGCTCTGGGATGCGGCACTGGAACTGCTGCTCCTGGCTTAAGGAAGCACCAGAGTACGCATCCAAATCCAGTATATTCAATAAATACTTACATTTTGTGATTAAAGATTTCAAGGCAATAGACTTGAGCATATGCCTAAATCCCTGGGGTTACAGGAGTGCTCTCCCTACAAAATAAATTTGTAGGTCTGCATTTGGAGGAAGACAGGATATGGGAAGTCACACATATACCTGCCACAGCCTTCCTCCAAGATGCTCAGTATACTTTACAAATATTAGCTCAGTGCAAGTCCCTGCAAGAAGCAAAGGCTATTAAACAGTAGTTATTTTACTAATAAGGCAATGGCAACTAACAGGGTTGCCATTGACTGGAGGTTGCAAGTTTAATCTGCAAGAGAGCTCTAAGCTTCCTCCTAACTGAGCACCCAGAGCTCGGGTGATGGGAGCGGATACTCACTGATCCCCACTGGAAGCGAATAACCACAGGCAGCTGCTTCCCTCCCCTCTCTTTCCCCTCAAAGAGAGAAAAACAACCGCCTTAACAGACTCTTCTCACTCCCAGCCTAAACTGTGAACATTTTAAGGCAAGGATAACAAACAGAAATAAAGCAATTTATTGTATGAATGCACCTAAAAGACTGGCTACCTGTCTACCTGGAAATAACAACAGCCCTGCATATGCCCTCAGGGGCAGCCTGTGGGTCTTGCATATGTAAGGCAAGAGACACCAAGTAATCTATGCATTAACAGCAGGTCGGTCATTGGCAGCTCCCGGTTAACTGGGTCCCAACTCACAAACTCAGCAACCGCCCTGGTAAGTGATGAGACAAAACCTGGCAGCCTTTGTCTGTACGAGTGCAAAGTGCAAGAGTCTAAAACTCCATAAAGAAACATTCACGTGGCTGGCTGCGGTATCTTATCTGAACGGGTAACATCATCAGAATTTCATAAGCTGCTGTTAAACCATCAAAGCCCCAAGGGTCTTTCCAGCTCACACCTTCAGTGGGTTCTGCCTCATCAGGATTAGAGAGAGTTCTAACCTGCCATGTGGTCTTATGATCCGCCTGAAAAAGGGCTCTGCATCCAACAGGTTTAATGTGTAGCAGCAGGTATAAAGCCTGGCCCAAGGCCAGGATCTGCAATCACACGCACTGTGGCAAAGCCCAGGCTCATTTCCTCATAATCTGCATTTTCTGAATCAGCTCAGCTAATTTAAATGTGCATACACATTAAAAGAACGCTATTTAAAGTAACAAAATCACAGGTATGATTCATATTTGAAAATGTTTTAGCACACTAGTTCTCCAAACCACAGATTCCCAATTATATTGCTGTACATCATTCAGAAGCTGAAAAATAGTGGCAGACAATAATGAACTTTATGAACAAAGGAGCAGCTTAAAAAAAAAATTACAAAGCCCTACAATAAGCTGCCTTTTGTTTGTTTGTTTTTGTTTTGTTACAGCTTGATAAATTTGCATGTTGACAGAAAAAAAAAGAATATACTGGCCTCCTCCCTTCTGGAAGAGGGAGCGACGTATATGATTTTATTGCAAACTCCCTGTGTGCATCAGGGGAAAGATTGGTTTTCTGCTCTGTCACTGTTCTCCTACTTTCAAATGCAACCAACAAAACTACTCCTTCCTCTTCATATTTGAAAATGCTTTGAGGGTAGGTCGAGCCAGTTATTTCAGTGATCACCTAAATGTTTTGCAGCAAGAAAGGCACCTAATGTAAATTCATGCTCTTTTAAGACAACCTCTCTTAAAATTCAAGCCAGTCAAGTGCTCGATGCTAGAGATAGGCCAAGGCTACAAGCATTGGCTCCTCAGCTCTTCTCAGTTCAAATTCCCCAAGTTTAAGGTCTTGGGAATGAGGACTTGGCATAGATTAATCTCTAATGCATCCTTTATGGCTTTAACTGTCAGAAACACATTTATCACCACTACATCCCGCCTGTGTGAGCCAGGCCATAAAGGTGAAACCTAAAATACATCAAGGTGAGAAAAGATTAAAGCTTGGATGAGAATTTCATCGAGTAGATTCACTGCAGTTCAATGCCAGTGTTGCTGGGGGGTTATGGACAGATTTATAGGCAAAGCACAAACCAAGAGAGTTGAAGGAAAGTGCAGGTTGCAGGGAAGGCCCAGGGTGGGCAGCTACAGGAACTCACACAGGGCCAGAGATGGAGCAACACACGACTGAGAAAATTTCTTGCATTTTCCCTCTTCAGGAAATAAGCACTTCATAAATGGGCACATAAAACCCATGCACATGTATATGTGCCTATAAAACTTCTGCTGCAAACAAGTCTTGATTGCTCCGGAAAAATACATATTTTCTTAGAAATAGCTTTTAGGCAACACCTTTCCCATCCCTCATTTCACTGGCACATTTCTGCCTTAATAGCAGTAGCAGGGCATAAAGGTAAAATGTCCTGGTATAAAACCTCATCATATAGTCACAACTATAAATTGTTGTTCCTAAACACATTGTGTATTATAGATTCATCTGAGAGAGGGAGAAAGAGATGCAAAAAGGCAAAGCCCTGGACACGCAAGCTCCATGCACCTGCACCTGCCCTGTTTGGATTTTCCAGGGCACATCCATCGTGTTCCAGCCCGGAGCACACAGGGTCCTCCCGTCTTGCGCTCTGCCCAACATACTGGAGTGTCCCAAACATTGCTAATACGACCATATCAAACTCACACACGCTCATTCAGGACCATTATTGCTTTTAACACAGTCTCAACTGTAAGTTGTCACAAGAGGTTTCCATGTAGGTGTTTAGTACTGTACTATAATTTGTTTCGTTTTGCAGTTATATTGAGTCAAAGTATCTTCTGTATCATATTGCTGCTTTCCTTAAAAAGGGTCCTCACCCTGAGAGGGAGACAGAGCGGATGACCACCCTACTTAAATTTCCACAGAATGTGCCAAACTGTTTAAGACAATAAATATTTGACTACATTCCCTGTATCATTGTCACATTACATTTCTTAACTGCTTTAATTTAAACTACCCGGAGGCTCCAACATAGGCAGATTTCCTCAGACCAAGCAAAACACTGGCAGCAGCCTATAGATTAAATTTTAATGCAATTGCATAATGATCTCCAGGGGCTATCTGCAAACCTGATGCATCACATTATTACTCTACTTTTTATACCAATAGAATTACACCCAAATAAATTGGGAAAAATGAAGTTGCAAATTAGGCTCAATAGAATCAATTTGATCCTGTTAAGTTTCATACCATTTGTATTTTTTTTTTCCTCTTAAGTACCATAATTTCTATTAGCGCAAAATGGGTACTGGAGACGCTGGGAATTATTTTCCTGCTGAATTTAGGATTTGTCACAGTTCCTGGCACGCTGTCTAGGAGCAGTCTACGGCATTGGCCTGATGCAGGGTGCTCATACCAGGCACAGAGCTGCCCGAGCTCCTGATCGTTTCACCCTTCTCACCACGAGCTCCTCTGCTTTATGCCTGCCCGCCAGGAAAGCTCTGCCCACCCCGGCATCCTGCCCGTTCCCAGCCCTCCTGGCACCCGCTGTGGAAAATGCCCTGGCTGTTTGGGGGAAATAAAAGGAAGAGGCACAATTCCCATGGGAAGCATCCCACTGCCATTTTATGTTACATGTTTATGCAGCACAAAATCTACTGGTGGGAAGCAAAAGGAGGGAGCGCATGGCCAGGCTGAGGGTCTGCCACTAGCGGGGTGACATTTGCTGTCCCACAGGAGCAGAGGACTCAGCTCTAGGGAAGGGCCGTGACTAGTTGTGCAGGAAAAATATTTCTAATATTCCCCAGTTCTGCATTGGGGAAGAAATACAGTGATTTCTCAGTATAAAATATAAACCAACTTCAACATAGTTTTAGACACAAGGGAAAACATTTTGCTTATAGGGGCGTTGATATATAGGCAGGTTAAAGTTTTCATCAGTAAGAGATTTTAACCAAATCACCATTAGAGGCCTCATTAAATGAGCTGATTCACCAGAGGGTCAGGCAGGCAGCAGCTCTTAGTGAAGACAGTCAGGCCATTTCCAGCCCAAAAGGAGGAGTGACATTTTTGGCACCTTTTCCTTTGATGTATTATTTACGGCTCGGGCTATGATATTCTCAAACTTATAAACAAAGGTCTTTACTGAGAAGCTGATTCTTTTGAGAGATACATTTCTTTTTTATTTAAAGATTGCAGTATCAGCTTGCTGCCGAGTTCCTACTGGGTTTGGTTAGGCTTTGGACATACATGCTTTTAGTATTAGCACTATTTATTTTCTTTTTTCTTAATATGCTTACCAAAGCAAGCAAGAATCCTGGAAGTTCAGTCTCATTTTATCAGTGACTGCATAAAGACAAATCCTTTTTGTTTCCTTTTATACTCCACCATGATTGTTTTGCTTTCTTCCATATTTTCTGACCTATTCAGTCACGTGAGTACTCACATTTTATCCTCTTACCTCTTCTGTGTTCCTGCTCACAGAGAGGTACTCAGTGAATGTGGACAGGTTTAAAAATGCTTTCTACCTGCAGGGCTGTAAAAATTAGGCCCGGGGTGTTGGCTTTTTCTATGCACAGATCTGGGCAGTAATGATGCAGCAGATGGAAAACTAAAATATCAAATGAATCAGTACTTAATCCAGGAACCAAAATATTAAAACCACATTCAGAATTACACGTTGTGCACAAGAATGTTTCCCCCTAAATTCCTCCTGCTCAGTGTCAACTCGGGCTTTTTCACTCCATCAGCGTTGGCAGCAAAGCCAAAGGGAACCTTGCCAGAGTAAATACTGCTAAATGGGGTCCCCATCCATAGATATTTGGCCTTTTTCCCCTTGCTTGTTGCCAAGTCATTTCAGATGTCAATCTGCTTCTATGATAAAATGGATATATTTTTCTCTAAGTAATCACAGGTTTGAGATAAACAGTGAGCCCGTGAGCTAGGAAAACAGCTCATGCCATTCTGATGTCTCTGAGGGTGTTTCAAAGCTCAGTAAGTTATTTGTGTAAACGATGAGTGAGTAGAGGCTACCTGATTTCCTCATCATTCTTCCTCAGGGTGGGAAGACCCATGCGGACCAGACTCCCTGGGAAGCCCATTTACCCCCCTCCAAGCCCAGCCCAGCACTTGGCTGTTTACTCGTGACTTTTTGCACAAAGTGCACAGCATTTGGCTGTTCACTTACCGTTTCCCTCAAGGGGAAATCAAGACCTTGGGCTTGTTTTCAATCCTGTTTGACAACACAGGGAATTCAAAAGCATTTCCCTGGGGAAGGAGGCGGGTACCAGGGGACATTGCGGCTGCAGAAGGTGTTTGGACTTAGGGGAGAGAAACCCAGGCAGGGAGCAGCAACCTCTGCCCCTAGACCAGTAAAATCCAGCTGACTTTCCTATCCCAAGCCTTGTATGTGCCCTGCATACACCTGCTAAAGACAAAATAGGACTGTATCTTACCCATCGGCAGCCTGCAGGACACTCCTGCTTTGAAACACCAAGGCCAGATGAAAATTGCTCAGAATTCCTACATCCTCTCCCATCTAGCTTCAGAGACAGGAAAAGCAGATTCCCCGCACAGGAACTTAGACACTTACCTGAAGGCCGCGCAAGCACCGAGGCTGCGGCAGCTGCTTCCCAGCCGCAGCTGGGACGAGCCCGTGGCCTCCGCGGCCTTTCAGCGCGGCACGGAGACGTTCCCCAAGCAAGGGGGTTAATCTCGTCATCCCCTGCGAGCGTCACCCTTTTTAGGGGCCAGTTGTACGCGTTACCTCTCTTTTCCTCAAATTCGTGCTCTGGATGCGCCACATGGATGTTGCAAATGCTCCTGATGGGAAGGGCTGTCACATCTGCCTGTTCAGATGCGGTCCCCCTCTGTGCTCCGCTGTCACAGGAAACCACAGAAAACTCCATTTTTTTCTATCTTTCCTCAGGGAGCTTGGACAATTTTGATGAAACGTTCAGTCTAATCGATTCAAACATGGACGTTTCACAAAAATTGACTCACAGAGAAGCTATTTAGAGTATTTTAACAAAATACCACTTAGAGACAACAGCTTACTTTGGGGAAGCGCAGTATGGGGGGTACACAGATTAGGAAATGTCTAGCAATTGTGCGGAAAAATCTCGCTGTCCAAGAACTGAATGTCCGAAAGGAGACAGAGGAGACCCAAAACTTTATTCGAATA
>JAVCKT010030962.1:10226-22157 GCA_032273925.1 Rhynchotus rufescens | reverse complement strand
CCTTGTAAACAGGTGTCAGGCTCCCAAAAAAAAGCTCTCTGTGTTTGCCAGCAGTGGGTATCCTCCCTGGCATTCCGTGTGCAGCCTTTAATGGGTCAAATAGGTCAGAGAGGAGGAGCAGCCCTGGGATGGGGACTGAGGCTGCCTTGACATTTGCCTTGCCCCATTTTCCTGAGGGCAAAGCACGGATTTCAGGCTCCGGGTCTGACAACTTAGTCCTTTTTATGTTTAAGGAAAGATAAAAAAGGGAAGGAAGTCATAGGTGGATCACTTATGAGACTGTTTTCTTTCCTTTCCTCTTCCGTTTTTTTTCTTTTGTTCTCTCTTTAGTCCAAGAAACCTGTAATTGAATTTAGAGGAGATATGAAAAGGAAAGAAATGGTGAGAATCTGCTAAAGGAGGATTCTGCTGCTAGGGGGCAATATATATTAAGCAAAGATACACTGAAGAGATTTCTCTCAGTATCTTGCAAAGTTTAAAAAAAAAAAAAAAAGACATTTTGCTATAGGAGTTTATTCTACAGGAAGAGCATTGTAACAAACAAAATATGCAAACTTTATATATATATATATATATATATATATAATTTGTATACATATGTATAGGTGTATGTTTTTTACAGGCTACCAGCATCTTTCTTCATAGGTTAATTCTCTATCACAGTAGGATCCTAATCAGTTCTTGGGATTGTGCGTTACTTTTCCATCATAATTGATATGAAACTAGTATCTTACATTTTAGGATTCTAGAAAATAAATGCTACTACTGCAGGAGCATTTGTGAAGTGCAGGTACAATGACTGCTTTAAAATGATTAGCTCCTATAACAAGGAACACTGCATACTGCTTTATTCTTGAATTTTTTAATTTATAGAACACTTCACATAAGGCAAAAGATCACTTTGTTTTTTGAAATATCAGTGCTCTTTCATATGGTCCTGTAAGTGTCCTCCTTTTTCCTCACTGAGAAAAACTAGGACATGTAACTTGGATGTCTTTATGAGTTTTTTTGTTCCAGCCAGTTTCTTAAACACAATCCTTGAAAAGAAAACAAAGGGAGATAAGAGAAACTAGCTTCAACTAAATTATTGGTTTCAGGTTGAAGAGTGAAATAGCTGCTGGATTGTTTATATATTCTCATACTGACTTTACGATGTTCGTTTTAGCCTTGGCGGGCGTTTCTCTAGAACTGCCTTGTTTGAATGCAGTTTTCCATTTATATTAAAGAAACACCCATTGACTGAAAAAATGCAATAGTTACAAGTAATCATAACTGTAATATTAATAAATTGGCTGATCTAGTCTGAGATCAAGGGTGGGAGGAGAGGAAAAAAAAATTGTGGAACAGATTTCCAGTGTTGGTTCCCAGTCTGAAGATGACTTCAGACCACTGAATTCAAATGAAGAAGCACTACCTAAATAAGTAATGGTCACAGCACCATGTGCCAGGTTTCTGTGGTAGAAAAGCTATTAAGTATTTTAATTATTGCGAAAGGAGTTTGCCTGAGAATGTTTTACATCTGCATCTCAAGACCGAGGAAAGAAAGATTATTTTCCTCTTTCCTCTGACTTGAATCTTGTTTCCTATATTATCCAGTGAGGGATATTCAGAAGGAGGAGAATTAATTGGAACAAAAACAGTCATATACACACACCTTCTTACCTAGTGTTATAATGCAGTTGTCTCTTCTGTTCTTATTCATCCGGTTTTTGCCTCCAGGTTCTCGCCTTTGTGGTTTGTATAAATTTATCTCTTTCAGCTCAGTATAGATCTTGCTTATTTTTTTCCTTGTGTGCTTTTTGTTTGTTTGTATTCAAAGCAACATTTTAATTATATATTTATGTATTTATCTTATGTTTGTGATATCCCATCCTCTCTAAGGGAAATCTCAGAGAACTGATAATTGTCTGTATTGTATTCTTTACGGCAATATAAACCCTTAATTTTCTTTTAAAGTGGTCAGTGTGGCAGATCTGGAGGATAACTAGAACATCACATTTTATTTCCTCCTATTTTTTCCTTTTGAAAGAAAAGAGCAATGGGGAGGTAAGGAATTAAAAAAGAGAAGGCAGAATTAAAGGATGGCGTGTAACTATAGTTTTGTTTCATCTTTTATGAGTAATACAGCTTTTCTGTGTGTGTGAAACTCTCTATGGTAGTCACTGTCTTGAGAAGAACTAATTGCTGGGTTTCCAGAGAATCAAAGGCTTTTTTTTCAGGTTAGCGACTAGGGCTTTCATGCTGTTGGGTTTTGTTGTTGTTGTTGCTGCTGCTGCTGTTGTTTTCTTTCTTGTCTCCTTCTTCCAAGATTTTTGACAGTTGAATTCAAGTAGTTGGGTGTCATCCCTAGAGAGGAAGGCAGACTAGGACAGTGGATCTTGTGTGGTGGCTGGTGCAGGACATCGGCAGCGTTCTCTTCAAGCAAAAGAGCCAAGGGAGGAGTTTGCCCAAAGGATGCAAATCTCTGTACTCACATGGCAGCCAGGGTCTCAGTCTTGCCCATCACATTCCAAGGTCCCTGGAAAAATGCAGGGAGAAGGAAAGGACAGTGGACAGGTATCTCTTCTTGCTCCCCCAACTTACCCCCTTCCTAGCAAGGAAGGGACTGGAATCAAAATATGTATGTGACCTACCACTTTACAGAGCTCTTCCTAAACGTAAAGGCTGCCTGTCCTTTCTGCTAGTTGTGAAAAATATGGAGCTGTTAATAAGTGTTGGAATTAGCTGGCAAAGTCTGACCTAAGGAAGATGGAAGTTCTTCACGTATGACATTAACCTGATACTTTCTTAAGCCTGGTTTGCCATCCGATTGAAATTGGTATCAAATGCTGTTTAGCTGCATGTGTTCTGCACCCATACAGAACTTACATGCTTTGAGAGAGGCAAGACGTAGAGCATTTCATTGCATATTGCATGCTTGCTGGGGTTTTTGTTTGCTTCTTTTGGATACATGCCAAACATTAGGGAATATCAAAGTAATAAACACATAAAGTGTAGAAGGAGGATTGGGTAGGGCTGAATGTGTAAGGAAACTTCTGCTGTCTTGAAATTCACGGGTTTCAGAAGAACATCAATTGTGAATACAGCTCATTGTTTATATGGATATGCTGAATACTTCTTTAAGTCCTTGTCTTAGTGTTTTCTGCTAAGCAAATATAAAAGAGCAGGTTTGCCAAAAGACACAGTGGTGAGAAGGCAGCAAAGATACCACTTATCACAATATTCACTCTCTTTTTACCTCTCAGCACAGAGATGAGGATATATCTGTAGCCTGAAATAGGATGTTAAGAGCCTCTTTGTGCTCTTCATATTATGTCTCCTAACTTTGCATAAATGATTCTGAATATGAACTGTTTTGAGTTATTTTCCTTGTTTAAAATGATTAACATAAAACACACTTTTACATATTTAAAGTCTTTAAAATATTCTGTTCCATATCGAAGAAGGATGCTTTGTGTTCTGCTCTGCCAAATCAGCATATGTGAACAGGTTAATCTCTATGGGTTTGTACTTAGATGGTTTGGATTGCTGTATACTTAGAGATGATGTCATGATTTAATACTAAGTAGAGAAATTACTTCAAACTTGTTGTAATTGAGATCATTTCAATAAAGCTCTCGCATTTCACATCTTTTCCAGTAGTCATAATAAGCCGGAATTTTATGATTCGTTGACTACCTATGTATTTGTTCTTCCAGACATTGCCAGGAGACTGATGTGTAAACAGAGATGTAAATATATACTTGCAGATGGGTGATTGTTTGAGCTTGCACAATAGGGCTGAATCATGTGAATAGGTCTCCTTGCTCTGTGCCGTGGGCTTAACAAATGCTGCTCACAAGTGCAGCCCCAGAGCACACAGAGCTCTTTTGCACTCGTTAGAGCATGTGTTTTTCTGTACCCAAACATTTTCTATCCTCACTGTAATCTCTAAACTATTACTTTTCAGTTCACAGGCCCATGATGGGTATTAAAAAATTATCAGACTCATGAAGTCAGCAATTGGTGCTTGTCTTCTAACGTTCTTCATAATCCAATAAAGTAACTAGGGTTTTATTTAATGCATGTGTGAGAGGATGGGAAAGGAAAGAAGACTTTTACAGCACTTAAGCTATTCTTACTGAAATTTGTTTCAGGCATTCTTCCATATCCAAGCTTAGGTTCTTCTATGTAAGAAGTACAGAAGTTCCCGAAATTGCTGTATGAGTCCGAGTGTTTTAAAGGATAAAACACCCTAGAATTCAGCAGCTGATCACACAAGTGCTAATTCCCATATGTTTAGGGATATGGGTGTGTATATTGAACAAAGCAGGGTATATATTCAAAGGGAATTGGTACAAGCACATTCCTAAGTTGAACTTAACATTCAGCAGTTTTCAACATAACTTCTAATAGTTTAAATAAAAAAAAAAAAATCTGAGTTTGAGAGTCCTGTCCCAAGATCACAAGTGCAGCAACAGTTATGAAATAACTACTTGAGAATATTAGCAGCAGCCATGGCACTGCAGACATCTGGGCATTGTGTGCTGTGTGCATCTACTGAGCAAGGCTAATTCCAGGCCAAATTTCGTGCAAAGGCGATGGTATGAATTAGACAGGAGACCGTTAAAGACTTGTTTTTCTATGTGTCCAGTCATAATTTCTCCTGTGGCAACTTTTCCATGGCTTCCCGTGATTTTGCTGTGCACCTATGAGAAGAATTGGGCTCTGTCTTCTCTGTAATTTCTCATTAAGCAGTAAAAGACAGGAGCCAGATCCTGTCCTTTGCCTGCTCTTCAGGCTGCACAAGTGCAGTTTTCTCAGCCTCTCCTCATGCATCATGTGTTCTAGCCCCCTAACCATCTTGGTGGCCCTCCCCTGGACTTGTGTGGATTTGCCAATGACCATCTTTGACAGGAAGCCAAAAACTGGACGCAGCACCTCGGTTGTGGTCTGCCAATGCCAACTAGAGGGCAAGGTGACTTCTCTAGACCTGTTGATTTTGTTCTTGCAGCACATTGTGCGATTATCCTTCACCACTTCCCTCTTCATCACTCGCTTTCAGCTGATCCCCCTGGACCTGCAAGTCCCTTTCTGCAAAGCTGCTTTCCATCTATTTAGTTCTTGTACACTATTGTGAATGATTGCACAGAGCTAGTCCATTCCAAGTGCAGGACTTTGCCACTGACTTGAGTAATGAACTAGCTGGAGCAACAGACTGTTTTTGTCTAGCTCCTACTAGAGTCTGCATGTTTTTGTTGTTTAGGGAGAAAGTTATGCATTTAGTATCCATTCAAGGCTAAATTCTGAAATTCTTGCTTTATCTTCACCCTTCAGACAAGGAAATTCTGTTCTGGTTTTATTTTGAGTGGTTTAGGAGGCATTACCTCAGTGTCAAAATCAACAAAATGTTAGAAAAACGCCTTGCACCAAGTGTGTAAATGCAATGTGCAAACAATAGTTTGTATTTTGTCAATTGTCTATAGTGAAATTTTTGCATGAAATCCTTATTTATATACTTGTTGAACTGGAAGTGCAAACAATAAAGGTGTCAGGTCAAGAAGGAGGAAAAAAACTCTGATTTTCAAAAGGCCACTTAAATAAGGAGTAGAGTCACACACAGTGGTTCACTCCATCAAAGGCAATACATATGCCCTTGAAGGCGATATATATGCACAGTACTTAGTTTTCCAGCATGAACGAGTGAAGCTGCTTGTTGAAGGACTAAATGTCTGCTGTAAAATGAGAAAGCCCCATGCTGCCCATGTTCACCTGCTAGTTCCTTACTCTTTTTTTCACTCTTTCCTTAAAATCTTGTGAGGTTAAGTATTCTCCATTGATTAAGTAGATGCAGAGATTGTGTCTTGTGGAATAGCTAAGGGCACATCAAGAGGAGAAGCAGGCAGTGGTTGGAAGGGCTGTGGGCTCCGTTTGGGGCAGGAGGGAAGGGCGAGGGCGAGGGTGGAAGCGCAAACGAGGTCTTACTGGCAGACAAAGGCAGGAACAGGATATGTTTCAGCTTGGGTGCCTCTGGGAGGAGCAAGGCTTGGGATTAAAGTGTCCTGATGAAACGGCTCCTGTTCTTTGCAGACGCAGCCCGCGACTTCCACGGGGTGGAATTCCTGCCAGAAGATCACCTCGAGGCTCCAAGCAAGACGGGCATGAGGATGAACGAAAAATACTCCTGCCTGCCTGATGAGGACAAGGGGATACACATCATCAACATCCGAGCTATTGAGGATATTGGCTATGTCCAGCATGAAAGTACAGTGAGTAAAGGGCTTGCCACCTGCGCAAGAGCCGACGTGCTCCGTGCTGCTCCATACCTCATTTCTCTTTGCTTCCACTCCCAGGACGCTCTAATATCCTCTCCCTCCCTTCTTCAGAATTAATGAGGAAGATTATCTCCTGTCACCATATGCACTAATTTAGTGGGTTTTGTGGCTTCATGGCTCAAGCAGGAAAGCAAGGGCTCCTGTTCAACCTGTAGTCTAAAATGGAGTTAATTGGTCTAAGATGAAGTAATCTGGCACTAAGTCTGTGGTAGCCTCTAAATCTCTTTGTTCATACGGAGTATTAGACATATCCATGTCTGAAATGCCATGCAAAAGCTATTGGTAACAAAGGCATCACTAAATGAATAGTGATAGTGTACAATAGTAGTCTTTTTCTCACATAGCTCTTCGCTGTTATTAATTGTGCCCTGGTTAAGCATTTCACCAGGAATACTAAGAAAAATCAGTGACACGAATGCGAACGTGATTAGGAGTTGGTTCTGTCATAAACATGTCAAAATGAATTTATTCAGGTGAAAGAGCTGAGATGGAGTGGGCTATGTGGGACCTTGCTGAAGAATATATAACAGAAAGGCAATACTTTCCAGATCATGGGAACTGACGCTTAATTAGGATTGAGTGGGGAGGAGTAATGCTGTCAGAACATAAACATTCCTCTTCATATTTTAAAATGAAAATGTCCTTTCTGTGTCTTTCCTTTGCAATTGGAGAGATAGGGCACTTGTGTGGTCTAAATCAATGCCTCTTTATAGATTTTAGTGCAGCAGCACTGTAAGAAAGGATGTGGCTGGTGAGTGCCTTTCAGTATTAATACCACATCCTTAAAAAAAAAACCCTCATCATTATTTATTTAAAGTTGGGCTGACAGGCTTCTTTGGAATCTTCAGCTGTGGGTTATAGCTATTCTCATATTAATAAATTAATAAATTAATAAATTTACTGACATTATATGTTTAAAATTACACAGTTTCCTAAATGTTCTCTCCCAAGTACCTGGTGCATCTCTTTTGAGGGTCAGCTTTTCATCAGGAAACTCCAAAGAACTGCAAAGACCCTCATTCAGACTCTGTAGTGTGACCTACCCTCTTCCTGGTGGTAGTGGCTCAAAGAAAGAAAGAAACTAAAAAGGCTTTTAATGCTGCTTTTTTCAGCCTCCACCAAAAGAGTGCTCCAGGACAAGAAAAGTCATGGCCAGAATGTACTGATCTCCCTGAACAATTATAAACATCTGGCAGACTTACTGCTGTAATCTTCAAGAACCATCTTCAGTCCCGTCTGCTCCTGTGATTTATTGCTCTCCAGAATAGACTTACTAATTGGTGCCGACTGTCCCTCCTGAAGGCAGGCCAGTGAGCTAAGGAAGTGCTTGGGGTCCGATTTGTTTACCTGTTCTATCTTCTTGCTGAACATCCTCTATCTGAACCTCCGTCAGTTAAGCCTAGTTGTTCAGAAATTGATTTTAACTAATAAGATCAACACGTCTTTTTAGAATAAATGCAGTGTTTTATCTTAAAAAGAAATAATAATTCCATATCTTGCTTAGGACTGCTATTCGTTCTGCTGCTTCATTGCAGCTTCATATCCTGAAAATCCAATTAGTTTTTATTTCCTAATATTTTCTTGCAATAACAAAACGCATAACTGAGCTGCCTTGCTGCAAGAAGGCAATTTTTAACTTTAGTTTTTAACTTGCTTTAAAAATGTTGTTTTAAAAAATAGTGTTTTCATGGATAAATAAGATATCCATAAGGGGGTAGATGCTCACCTGCATCTGGGACTTGTTGCCCCCCCCCATCTCGCTCCTTCCCCTTGTAACATGGCAAGGAGAAGAGCAGCAGAGACTGTCCCCAGAAGAAAGGCAGGCATTTATTGTTGTGGTGGCCGAGATGTGTCCTCCTCAAGGCAGCATTTGGAGACGTCTCCCAGGCTTGTGTAACCTTAGGTTGAGTTTTTGGTGCCTGCCCACTGGCACCAAGGCTCATGTGGACTGAAGGTTACAGGACACGCTTTTGAGGAATTGGGTGGAGAGGGCACAGCGACTGCTAATCTGAAAAGATATGACCTCTCATTTATCAGAGATTATCGTTTCGTGTTATTTTCATAAGTTCAATGGATGCCGTTTTGATGACGTTTCGGGTGTGTTGGGTTTAATGTGCTGTACAGTATCATCCTAAATTGCTCTTTTCATCTGGGTTTTAAGAATTGGACTTAGCCACAGTTATTTGCAAATAACCTACACTCACATCTTCAGTTACACACAGAGTATAGAGTCTATACATCCCAAATGCATTTTAACCAGTATGACTTGCAACTGGTAGCCAACTCCTATTACTTGGAGCCAAAGTCTTTTTTACCTATATAGAGGCTTAAAATTCTCTGTGAAATTAAAAGCCAGATATTGTCTTTGAGCTCTGAAAAGTCACTGCAGCCATGAGTACTTAGTGTAAAAACAAATGTAAGCCAGTAGTCAGTTTTCACTCTTAAAATGGCTATACATCTTCAAGGATATTGGGAATCCTGAATGAAAGGTGTTACTGGGCGCAAACCCCAATATTTGTTGGTATTTTTGTGCATTTCTACGGTTGTCCTGTGTTGTTTTCAGATAAATCCTTGAAAATCATGTTGTGTTTTAAGCCTTACTTTTCTTGCATCTTGCAACATGGCAGAGCAAACATACAGAGCAAAACTCAAGTCTGGAATAAAGCATTTGCCACCATCAGATTGCAAAGGGACGTGGTTTTATAAGAGGGAAAGAAAGTGATGAACAGAGAGCAATGAATCCCCTTCCCTGGCTGCAGCCCGTTTGCATTTTTTGGCTGTGCGTCACGACCAGCTGGCTCCCCTCAGTCTGCTTCTAAACTGATCTCTTTCTCAGATGATACAGGCTCGCAGCTCTAGATAAGAGAAGTGAGAAGCGCTTGCACATGATATTAATCTATTTGTCAGCCTTGAAGCACAGATGTCATGGGTGGAAAAGGACAGATGATATTAGTGGTGATTAACCCACAAAGGAGAAAACCAGATCTACCAAGGAGCTGACTTATGAACTAGCATGCTGGTAATTGCATTAAATCCCAGTCATTCTAGCGATTTATTCCTGGCCAATAAAATCCTGGGTGTCTAAGCAGTAAAATTGCAGGTGTTAACTTGCAAAATTGTTGGGAGGAAATAGCACATGGGGGCTCCTCCTGTATGTTGGTGTCTGAAGATGGGTCACTGCGTGCTCATGGCAGTAAGGACTACCTAACAGAAATATTTGGCTTGTTTGGTGTCTCTCAGCATGTGCACTAATTATTCTTTCCCTCTCTCCTTCTCTCCACACATTCCCTGGCTTCTAGTTGTTAAACTCCCTCTCTAGAAATCCAGATGCGGACTGCAAATATGGACTTTACTTTAGAGATGGCAAGAGAAAAGTGGATTACATCCTGGTTTATCATTACAAGAAATCTTCAGTGGGGAGGACGCTCGCTCGGCGAATTCATCACAATGATTCAAGTGCCCGGAGCAACAAGCAGGATCAGCCCCTTCCTGGAAAGGGAGTGCACCTGGAGATGGAAAACGAGCCTCATGTAGACTACCATGAGGATGACAAGAGGTTTCGCCGGGAGGAGTATGAAGGAAACCTCATGGAGGCTGGTCTGGAACTGGAACGAGATGAGGATGTAAGGAACCAATTCCAGTGGTTAAACACAGGGGAGGTGGCTAATGGCCAGACTCTGGGAGATGCAGAGCAGTCGAATGGCTCTGGCCCGAGTGGCAAGGGCTCAACCCTGCCAGGGCTTGCTTTCAGTCTGGTGGTGTTGTCCAAGAGTTGTTAAAATTCCCTTCACAGGAATAGCCCAGGAAGGTGACGTTTCTTGCCTGGCAGTCTGCTTGGCTGGGGCAGGTTGTGGCACATCTGCTATTGCAAAACTGGTTTTTGACATTTATGGTGTCTAGAAGCGAAGCTTAAGTTGCGTTGGTATAAGTCACTTTGCCGTATGCTGTGGTTTGGGTCCACTGGGAATTCTAATTTTGCTGAAAAAAGTTTGATAAAGACATTGACATTTTTATACCTCAATTATAGCCTTCCAAAGAATGAAGTCTGCTTGAGAGGTTTTAGTAAATGTTCCAGTTTAAGTGCAGGTATCTGTGTTGAAATTTGTCTCTGCATTCCTAGACACCAGCGATACAGTCCACCTGAACCCCAAAACAGTGTTTGTACTATTAAAAGACTGTTAGACTATACAAAAATGGTGTGTGAAGTTCTGCCAGTGTGCGATTAGTAGAAATAGCTACAGCCATATTAATTTCAAAGGAAGCTCTTGTACTGAAATGATCCAACCAATATGCCTGGATTTATTGACAGAGAGGGTAAACATTTCTGTTAGTTTTATTAAACAGGATCTTCAAGTTCAGATTAAACACCCACATATAGGATCAAAGTATATATTTAAAAAAAAAAAAAGTAACAAATAAATCCAATGGTGCAAAGTAAAATGCTTGTACTTCTTGTCCCCAGATGTCAGAAAGTAGTTTTTATGTACCAAACTTGAAAAGTGTTGTGGTAGGTTGGAAATCCTCTGGTGTCAAGTCATAGTGATCTAAAAATATTTACAAGATGGGAAGTCCCCACCTGTGACAAGCAATATGATTTCAGATGTTGCAGAAGGCTTCTGAGTTCATGCCAGGACACCATAAACACCCATCCTAGGGAACACTGGCTTTTCAGTACGGGATATCAGAACAGATCAGAAATGTATGGAGATCAAAGCCCTGGGATTTGCAACAGCTTCTATGTCCAGCATGTCAGCGTAGAGAAAAAGCATATGATCAGTTGAGCTCGAGAGGCGTCTCATGAGATTGCACTGGAGATTTTGCTCGTTGCAAAAAGAGTTTACCAAGTTGCTTAAACTCTCTTCAGTGAAGTAAATTCAAAAATGTTTTGGAAGCTGTGCTGTGTGTGAGGCTGGCAGGTATTTGTGGCCTCCAAGCAATGAATTTCTAGAAAGAAAGTGCAGAATATTGGCATCTGAAAAACAGTTATAATAACTTCAGCATTTGTGGAATATCAAGATTAGGAAGTTTCATTGAAGTTTCTTACTCTTTGGTTTGGTGAATGCCTGCTAGTTTAGTATCACTTGTCCAGTGCCTTTGAAATGATTACCCCCCTGAGACTGGCAGCAAAGTACAGGTAGATTGGAGCATGATGGAAGCAAAATTCCAGTGCCCTGCTCCTAAAGCAGAGCTCAGGTAAGTCTTAGGGTCCAAGGATTCAGGAATTTGCAGGATTCTGTTAGTACTACTGTTATTTATTTTTTTTAATTCCTCCCATTTTCCCAGTTAAAATGCTAATCTTTTAACATTCCCAACTGCATATGAAGCAGCTTTTCTCCTTTTTTAATGTAGTTGTGATCCTTTGAGATATGGGCAACTTAGGCAAGTAGAGACTTTCTCAACTCCATTAATTACAAAGCACTCAAGAAATCATAGTGTTTGGCTGTGTGCCTACGATTCAGATGTAACTGCGTGAGTCTGTATTTGTGTCCATAGACATTAGTCTCCGTTTCCCCGAACAGTTTTTATCTTCTCTGTTTAACCTTGTGATAATTGTTTTGGAAGACAATGGTATTTGTGATGGGAGCATTTTATAACCAAAGGGAGGTGTTTGGTGATT
>JAVCKT010030962.1:0-10216 GCA_032273925.1 Rhynchotus rufescens | reverse complement strand
GGAAACTAGAGGTGTTTCAAACAAATGTCTGCAATGGACCCTTTGTTCCTGGAATATGGGTGTAACACCAGAGGGAGGAAAGCTTTTAATTTTCTTTTATCAGTAGTATTGTCACTTTTTCTCTTCACTTTTTTTTTTCTTTTTTTAAAGACAAAAATCCATGGGGTTGGATTTGTAAAAATACACGCACCGTGGAACGTGTTGTGTCGGGAGGCAGAATTTCTTAAGCTTAAGATGCCAACAAAAAAGGTGAGCATTGAATTTTTATTTTTTTAGCCCCTCCCCTCTCCTCACAACCCCCACAAAGCACAGTTCAAATGTACTCTTATCTCTGTGCACCTAACCAATGTAGACTCTTATTCCCACAAGCATTTTAAAAATAGTTAACTAATCTTCACAGGCGATCTGGCAAGAAGGTCAGCATTCCTCTTGTATTTAATGAGAAAATGAGATGGAGTCACTAAATTAGCTCAAAAGAAAGAAATAGCTAGAGGGAGGAGTAGATGTCCAGAATTCTTGGCTCCATCTGTATATTGCACTGTCTGTATCTGATACACTGATACACTGATGTTTTGGACAGTAATTTGAGTTTTGCATGTACCTTTTGGTAAATATTTTTCTTGCCCATAAGGCTGAACTTCTGAAAATGAATGCAAGCGTAATACTTCTGTGTGCACTGGATTTAGAGGACCATCCGTATATGTCATTAGTCATGCTTGCAAGGTTTAGGATTATGCTACCACAAAATAAATTACCTTTCCGAATATTTGAAATATCATTAAAGAAACTGTAGCATATTTTCATCAGGCTAAATTCTCAATCATCTGTGATAGATAGCTGCCTGTTCGATGAGCATAGCTTAGATGGATTAATATTTAATGACATACTAAGTGCATGTCTCAGACTTCAGAGAAAAGTCTATAATGGAACAAGAGACAGTCTCAAAGCTCGATGTCATTTATTACAAAACTAAAACTATGCTTTTGGTTTGGATTTTAAAATTATGTCCATTATTAACTTTCTTATCACCAGCTGTGATCAGAAGCAAAATTAAAGTAAATGAAAAATATCTTCTCTGGCTTTGTGCGGCATGTTAGTGTACCTCCTGTCCTTGTCCCAGAAGATACTAAATGCTAGAAGAGCTGGGTCTCAATAGCATATATAGAGTTTGCCTCTCTGCAGAACCCCAAGCTGATTAGTGGAAAGTGAGCATATAGTCTTGGAGCAAGATGCTTTGGCTCAATACATAGTCTTGTGTTTATCTCAGTTTGGCTTTTTCAGTTCTTTTTTTTTTTGTGTGTGTGTGTGTGTGTTTTTCTAAATGTCTTTTAAAAAAAACAAAGCTGCACTTCTCATTGTTTTGTTATATTTGTTCAATTGATATTTAATTCTTTACAGTTCATTCTCGTTTATGGATGGCTTGAAAATAGTAAAGTTTTATTGTTTTTATTTGTTTGCTTTTTTCCTGTTTATTTTTACCCACTCAGATGTATGAGATCAACCAGACCCATGGTCTTCTGAAAAAGATTAATTCTGTCATTCAAAAAATAACAGAACCCATCCAACCCAAAGTAGCTGAGCACAAACCACAGACAGTGAAACGCCTCTCCTACCCATTCTCCAGAGAGAAACAACACTTGTAAGTGAAAGCTTCACTATTCATGCCAACACGTCAGCCTTTCTGATGTCAGCTGAGGTAGGAAAAGGCTACTAGCCTGCGAAACAGATTTAATAAAATAAGGTGGTGTATAATGATCTTTTTTGCTGTAAAATGAATAAAACTGGTAGGCAATAGAACAGGCTGATGAATTTAAGAAGGATCTTATTCATCTTGAACAAGCACTCACCTGGACAAACCAGGCTTTCTCTTTCTACGCAGTATGAAATCCATGGTATCTTTGTCAACTGGTTTTAATGATTAGATCAATAGATCTTTAAATGTTGGCATAAGGCAAGATCCCCACCAAAACTTTGCCTGCCATGGGTTGCTTTGCTGCTGTTCTTGCTTGGAGGGCCTCCCAGAGGAGAAGTTTTGAAGACTGTTTATGTGTGTGTCAGCTAGAACAAATAACTGTCCTGAGGCAGGATTTCCACGCTGTACTGTACTGTGTTTTGCTTTTGGCTTTCAATGAGGGGACACAGAACACTAATGGAGCTGTGAACTGGATGCATGTTAGAGGGGCCAGTCAATGCACATTATATTTCACATTCTTAGATTTGCAGGAAAGAAATGTGTGTTTGCCAGGTATGGAATGTTCCTACAGTAAGCCAGCCTGGTGTCTCAGAGAAAGCCCAAATGATGCTCCTTAGCTTAGCCTAGGGCATGGCTTACATGGCATCTAGTGCTGGCTGTGTTCAGTGCGGTCCCCTCTGCATTTGAGGGAGGACAGAGTGGCCTCGCAGGGCTGCAAGCGCAGCCTGGGTGATGAGGCAGCAGTGGCAGGAGTTCAGCTTAAATGAGCATCAGCAGCTGCTTTTGTACAGAAATTCTAAATAGGTGAAACAAATTAGCAGCCTCTTTAAAATATGAGTGTTGAGGTAGACTTCCTTTGTAATGAGGCTTCTACAAGATATTCCTTAATGCTTAAAATTAAGGGATCCCCAGAAGAGATGAAAATATTGAAATGGTCAACAAGAGCAAGAGACTGCTGACATTCTTTTTTTTTTTTTTTTTTTTTTAAATCTAATGAGTTTCCTTCTAATCTTTTAACAGATTTGATTTGTCTGACAGAGATTCCTTTTTTGACAGCAAAACTAGAAGCACTATAGTAAGTACTGTATATAAATAATTTATGGTGGGTAGTGTTAATCATGGTATTAATAGCCCCTGTGACAGCTTTAATATAAACCTGTTACAAATTTGTCTGTCTTTACCAAATGCCAGGAATTGCCTGTAGCATCAATTATTTAAACACTAAGAAAGCATCTCTAGCTGGTATGATGAATAATGTTTGATATAAACAGGCTGCCACCTTTTGTGGACCTTTAAAATTTACAATTAACTTAGGCATAGTTTCCTAATAGAGATATCACTAGAAATGAATAGATTTAGAGTTTGCCACTGGTTCTGTCAATAACTAACTGGAAAAGCTACTGGAGACTTCTGTGTCTTGATTACCTTTTTGCAAATATATATTGCTTTTTTAATAAAATGCTAAGAATTTCCACAAGAAAAAGCTCAATGAAACAGTCAGATATTAGCAGAGAATAATATTTATAATTTCAAATCCCATTTGTCTTAGAGAATGATGTTAAATGTGTTGAAGTTTATGTGTTAACATAAAAATTTACAGTAAGCAAACACAAGATCATAAAAATGCAGCTTCTTCTGATTATGTATTGATATATCTGTTGAGTTATATTATGTTAGCTTGCATGATGTCCCCATAGCTAGGGCTATCATCCTCTTGGAGGTTCTGTCTCTTCACTCAATGCTCATACAGGACTTCTCTCATCATTAAACTTCTGCAGGTCCCTTAGGAGTGAAGCCTCGTACAGCAGTGTTGTATCAGAGACTGCATTTGAATACTTTCTTATGACTTAGAGAACATAAAACAGGATAACATTTAGTCTCCCCTCTAGCCGCTGAGGGGTTAATGGTAAAGAAAGCTCATATGATGTGCAGGGGAGCTGGAAGGGACTATGTCAAATGTAGCAACCTTACTACAAAGTAAAATATGGGCCCTTTGTCCCCTTTGTCTGCTGCTGACCAGTGCATAGGAAGGTGCTGGGGAGTGTGCTGTTGTCTTATTATTTAACTCTCCTTTCAGATACTAAGTGGTTTTGAGAAGAATTTGTATCATATTATGGCTGCCTCTTATTCTTTTGGTGATGAGAGCTGCAAGATTTCTACCTTCTTTTTCCTCCTTTGAAGCTCCAGCTTACAGGCCACAAGGGTGTAGCTCCCCTGCGGCTTGGATGCAGATTGTCATAGCTAAGTGAATAAAAACTTTGCAGACTCTTTATTTGTAGACTTTTAAAAACTTAAATTAAAAACCTCGAAGGAGTATGTCCTAATCAGAAACTCCAGGGAGGAAGTGAAGAGCTAAAATTCATGAGAACAAGCTGTTCAAGGAAGGCAGCAAGGCAGAATGGCACTGAAGAACAAGGGTGAGCCACTTGCACTAACAGGATGTAGGACAGAAGCACAGGAGCTAGGCGCAGAGGGCAGGAAGGAGTTGAGGAATTGCTTATTGATTGATTGATTTAAACACTAAAGGAATGCTGGCACATAGCAATACTATGTTGCTTTGTTGGAAACACCTGTAGGCAACTCAGTAATAAAAAGCATGTTGAGTGCCTCTCAGCATCACTTCAGTTTGCATGCATTTTTCTTGCTATACTTGTTTCTTAAAGTTTTCTTTTTTTTCCCCCTGCCTTTCCATTATGTGTTTTTTAAACCACAGTGCAAATATTGGCTCTTCCGCCAACTGCAAAATGAACAGGAACCTGGTCACTCCCTATGAGTCTGTGGAATAGAAACTCAGAGACCTTTTACTTATATGTTTATAATAATGTGTACGTGTAATATATAATAGAAATATATATGTAATGTATAATAATATAATATTTATACATATAACTGAAAGCATCTTTGTGACAGCCCTTTAACTCGCTCAAGTAAAAGTTATCTTAAGTTTTGTCATCTTTATAAAAGATAACAAGAGGCATGTGATGAGGAGGATGAACAATGCCCACTCGGGCAGAGTGATAAAATGTGCAAAGGTTATTTGGCAATAAACAAAATAAATTGTAAGATAAACATATCTGTGTTGCCACTGTGATCATGCAAGAATTCAGAGATTTTAAGGTCAACATGTTTTATTTAGTCCAGTTTTTGATAAAATGCTGCATGCTTAGAGATATGCATAAACATGATAGGCCTGAACCGCTGGCGAGGAGATGTGTTTAGCTCTGTTGCAGTTGGTGGAATGGAGCCAACTTGCACCATCAGCGGCAAGCCTGGCACACCACTTGAGAACAAAAGCCTGATCCATCTGGAAATGCATTTCTGGGCTTTAACTGATACTGTGTCTAACAGGAGTGAAATACCCATTGGTATTAATTAAATGGTTAAGCTTAATCCTTTGCCTCGCAAAGAAATGACAATCAGTTATCTTGGTTCCTGGCTATTCAGTTAAGCCTTTCTCTTTTGTACCATACCGTGTATGGAAAGCTTTAAACCCTGCTGTCCTGAATGTCATGACTTTTATTAAAGAATTCTGACTTCGTTAACATCTTGGTTTTGCCAATATGAATATTTGAGCTGTACACAGAAAGATTTTGCTTTTCATTGGCAGTATCTGAAGTAACCCTTTCCTTTCTCATTTTATTTGTGTAGGTTTATGAAATATTGAAAAGAACGACATGTACCAAAGCAAAATATAGCATGGGTAAGGAGTTTTATTTGGGTTTAAGATTGACCTTTTTTTGAGATATTGAAAATAGTTACAAGTTGTGAAGTTTAGTGTTTTCTCCTGCTGTCTAGTTAGATGTATATGGATACTGTTGTTTTATTTAGAAATGTAATCTAAGTAATACAACTAATTGGAATTCTTTTCAAGTGTGAATACAAATGCAACTCTAATCAAATGGTGAGAATAGGCTCTGTACATGTTAGGTAGGTCCTTTACAGCAGGACTGGTGATAATATAAAACAATAAATTCCATGTTAGGAAGCAGATAATATGTGCTTTGCGTTGATTTGGTTTTACAGTCACTGGAGTGGATGGGAGCATAACTATGAATTTCAATAACTGCAAGGAAAATCAGTAGATTGATTCCGTTCTTTCAGTAATGTCCTGAAATTTTGATCACAGGTTGTTTTTGCTATCTCTTGAATGAAAAAGTCCTAATAGATAACTTGTTTGAAAGCCAACCATTTTAGATGGAACTATAGTAACCAGCAGAACAGCTAGGGAATGAAGTGACCCTTCAAATCTGAGTGATCTCTTAGCTCCCAATACTGCTATTGCAGATTGGTGAACAAGAAGTTTTTACTGCCATGACCCAAAGCTGTAGGATTTCAGCCTTAGGCCTTGAGTTCTAACAAGGAAATTTTTACTAATGTCAAACTATTGGTGAAGGGCGAAAAATCGGTGAGTCAAGTCACCTGAAAGGATGACTTTTTCCTATTCAGCTGGTCTACAGTTTAATTTAAACCTATTATGAGTTGTAGGTATATATTAGGTTGTGCCATCAAAGTTAACATACTTAATAATAAATCAAATTATGTAACGTATTACATAAGGTGGAAGGCTGAATTCCCTTATGTCCAGTCTTAACTGCAAACAAACAGTATAAACCAGTGTGGATGAGAAAAATGCATGAACGTGCGAGAAAGTATTTGAAAACATGGGATCTGTTAGTGTTTATTTGCCTATAAGCAGTTAAATAAAACAATGAAAACTTGAATTACAGGTAGTGCTGTCCAATGTTGACCCATAAGCTGCTTAGAAATCCATCAAATATTAGAAGAATAATTATGCCAGAAATGCCTTCCATGCTTTGACTTTTCTGTTGAAGTAACTACATACAATGTACAATTGTTGAGTCCTTATATACACTAAATGGACTTGGTGTTCAGCCAATATTAACAGGAGTACTCTTTCCTGTGGCATGGGAAATACAAATTAATTTTTGACTATCAGGACCCTGTTTTAAGTTGGGTACTGGATCATTTTCACTGGAAATTCTATATCTGCACTCCTGTACGGGGAAGGTCAGACAGCTCAGTTTGAATTCCTGCCTTGGAGTTGATCACTCACTGTCTCTCTTGTTTTCGGTCCAGAAATGGGAAACAGAGGTCTACTGAATAGGGCAGAGTCTAAAGGAAGGTAAAGTGTTAGGATTCCTGGATTGGTCATTTTCCAGACTGGCAAGGTCACGCAGTATACCTAATAAAAATGTCATTAGGCCAGAGTGTCCGTGGGTATAGTCCGTATAATTCAATCGGGTCCTTTGTGTTCTCGGCTGGAACACTGGGTTACAGCCCAACAAAGGTCTCAAACAGATCTGAGCAAACATAGATAAAGCTGCAACATTTCTGTCCAGCAGGAAAAGGGCAACTGCACAGTGAACACTGCAGTCTTTGTTATTTATTTTGCAAGTTTGTGAAAATGTGAATATATCTTAATCTTTAAAGACTGATAAGTGGAAGGGTGTTGCATAACTCTTCTCACCAGTAAGTTCTGTCAGGCGTGTAAGAAACACTTGTAGGCAGTTCATAGTGCTGTATATAATCTTAAGCAGGATTTAAGATTGCAAGTCTTAGGACTGCAAGAATCAGAGCAGCCCTGGCGTATTTCCACTAAGCAGGTGCTTAGTGTCTTGAAAATATTAGTGTATTAAAAAATCTTCCCTTCAGGAATAACCAGATTGTATTCAGAGGCCTGTTTCCCAGTTCATACTTGCTGTTCCCACCATGTAGTCCCACCCTGCTGTTTGCAATAGGCTGAAAGGCAACACAAATCCTACCTTAACACATTGACGTTGCTTCCTTTAAATTCTCTGCAGAGCCAGACGCTTTGTATTTTAAGCTTAGCTTTGTTCAAATAGAGCTACTTAATTTTTGTTCCAACTAGCCTGAAATAGCCCGAATTCAGTAGCCAAGGCTGATAGGCAGAATCACCAAATGTATCTTCATAGGACAGGTGGTACCCTGAGACGTGGGTGATGCTCCATAACTGCAGTAGTGCTGGTGGCTCTGGTAACCCTCCTGGAGCTGTGCTGCACCTCTCCAGGTCCCCTCCAGCCCCTGGGGGCCTTTCTGCAGCAAGCTGATGTTTCTAAACGCCCCTCCTGCGTTATGCTCTGCAAGCTGGACATGCGGCGACTCCTGGTCCAGCCTCACTTCCCTTGCTCTGTCCCGAAGGATAAGGCGTGATACCAGAGCTGGGAAGGCAGAGCGAGCTCCGCAGAGTCCCCTGTGCCACATAGCTTTTATAGATGAAGCATTTACTGCTTTCAGGCTCATGCATGTAACTAATAAACGGATGTGTAAACAGGGAAAGGAGAGGGAAGAAAGAAGGAAACTGCACTTTTAAATAAAAGACGAAAATGTGGTAAATATGGTAAGTATTACGCCAAGGTCTTTGCAAAGGCTTTCCCTACAATTTCTCTAATCAATCTGAAATCTTGATTCAAAACTTTGTGTGTCTGGTGAGTTTGTATGAGTGTTCCCGTATGCCATCAGTTCCTACCATATTCTTGTGATCGAGCCTTCTGCTATACACTTTCAAATCTGCAGGCTTGCCCTTAAATCAAACTGACTTTTCAGAAAATGTAATTTATTATAATGACTAATTCCAAGTCATTGGCTTCTAATACTTGATCCTCAAATATATATGACTTCCTCTTGCTCTCTGCAGTTTTCCATTTCATAAAATGAGTCATGTTTAATAACCTATATGATTAAAAATGGAACTACATGGAGAGGAATGAGATGGCAGAAAAATCACTATCTGACCAAATGACTGTTATTTCGAGTGGAATCTCAAGGAAGGAGGATAAAGTGCGGCTCTCTAACCTCAAAACTGTGAATAACTCTTATGTCTCTATTTTTCAAGGGATCACCAGCCTGCTTGCCAATGGAGTTTACAGTGCTGCATATCCTTTGCATGATGTAAGTGATCTTGGAATATATTTTACAAGTCTACTACCTGACCCCTAAAAATCCTTAACTTGTTAGGTATTGACAGCATCATCCCAAACATTAGTGTTTAGGAGTCTTATTTCCTGCTTGTTTTTATGATGACTGTAATAACCGTTGCTGTACTCGCTTTTAATAAACTTTTCACCTCTGTTTTCCTCTTGATGATCACAACTGGTGATTTTACCAACACATTAGAAGACTAGTTTTAGTGGCTTAGCAAATAAAATGCTTGTGATGATTTTTGGTCCTCTGTTCCCAAGGAGTCTGGCATCATTGCTACGATAAGTATTTATTTCTGTGGCACTTCTGGCATTTTTATAGCTAGTTTCCTGATCTGAACCTCTCTGGCATTCCCTTGCAAGCAGGGTTATGCCAATGGCTGTGTCTGTGTGATCTGTAGCCACTGAGGGGAAAAAAAAACGAGCCAGAATTCCAAGTGACATTTTTCATAAGGCAAAATGTTATTCTAGACTTTGTTAGTGTTGAAATCCACTTTTCATCAGTTGGGTAAGATGTCAAAATATGTTATAATGTAATGCTCATTGATACAGGGAGCTCCTACTGAGGATTAGAGACAAGCAGGGAGTTTTGGTGGCCCTCATTACCCGGGTTTGGGATTCCTTTCCTGTCACAGAGTGGTAGGCAGGCAACAGTTTTGTGCTGGTGAAGCCTTACTCGTAATTTCAAGGTTTGAGTAGACCTGGAAAACATGCACTGCCAACCAGACCCTTGCAGAAAGGCTTGACAAGTATCAAGGAAATGTCACATCAATTTTGTCCTTAATATTGGCATTATTGTGGGCTGGGAAAGTTAACAGAAAATACTGAGCACGATGTAGATTTTATAGATGCTTTCTCAGTTTTTGGAAGTATAGGAGTGCAGAAAAGCAATGTATATTTTTAACTTTCTGCTGTTCTCATTTTCACAGATTTTATGCTGGAAGTTTTATATTAGCCATAAATATTTCATCTGAGAGTAACTTAGATCAAAACAGGCTCTTTGCCTACACAGTGTTCATTGTGAATGTCAGGCATTTTTTTCTTAAATTCCAGCAATATAATTTTAAAATCCAGACCTGTTAAACAGTTCTGCATGTGCTTGTCTAACAGTTTTAGATAGCTACTGATGTATATAACTTATTTATTGTCTTAGTTTACTCCTTTATTGTATTTAAAAATAGCTCCAAAATAAAACCTCCGATCTAATCAGCTCTGAATGTTTGGAGAGCCTGGATATAGATCAGCTCCCTGCTGGACACTTCTCTTTAAAGTGGACTGAGCTGAACCCCAAATGCCACGGAAATACCACATCCTTTCCCTTGACATTTTTAGGCCACCTTTATCACTTATTCATTCCTTTTTCCCCCATGACGGACATTATTACTCGTTCTTAATGTACTTGATGACAGAAGACAAAGTGTGCTATGACAAATGCACTCCTAAAATACACCATTATTTTACAGATTGCTTTTCTGGTTTTGATGCATTAAGTGAGGAGGATACATGGGTATGCAAGATGCAAAGCAGCTCTGGGTATAACTCACTGGATGATACTTTTTCTTTT
>JAVCKT010030961.1:2942-13532 GCA_032273925.1 Rhynchotus rufescens | reverse complement strand
CCCAAAATCCCTCAGCAAAGAGATGCTCCACTTCTGCTGAAATTAAAAGAAAGAGTTTTGGGAGCAGCAAAGTCTAATTAAAAAAAAAAACCCATATCTTAAGAAGTTAAAATAGTTATTGACTTTTTTCCTTTTTTCCTTTTTTCCTTTTTTCCTTTTTTTCCTTTTTTTCCTTTTTTTCCTTTTTTCTTTCCTTTTTTCTTTCCTTTTTTCCTTTTTTCTTTCCTTTTTTTCTGTCCTTTTTTCTGTCCTTTTTTCTGTCCTTTTTTCTTTCCTTTTTTTTCCCATTTCCACTAAGATATTTAGCAAACATTGAAAAAGCGATGAATGCAACGGAGATGGATGGGCAAGTGTTGTATCAGTAATAAGAAACTGGCTACTGCGGTGCTGTTTTTCTAATTGTTGCATTATAGTCAAATTAGCACAGACCTTGTCCAATACAAATACAAACTGGATTCCTTTCAGCGACAGGACAAGTAGATAACACGCTTAATAGATACAAAGGCAGATTTACTATTCCGAGCACGACGTCACGCTAATTATGTTTACTCTAATTGAAAGCAAGGTTTGGGGGAACCTGGAATTGCTCATAAGGTATTTTTTAATAACTGAATAATAATAAAGTGCACCAAACGTTGATCACAAACCTTTCGGTCTTTCAAAAATCTATTGAAAAAAAAAAAAGAATTAAATGAAAAGTGGAGTTTGGTACAAACAATGCCCCAGGGCAAAAAACAACTAACACTAGATTTTCCAGTCCAGCCATAACACAAATCAATTTGAGCGCACTCCTATGGCCAGACTGCCAGATTGTTATGACTGCTAATTCACTCAATCAAACAGTGCATTAGCACACGCGGCACCAACAGCCCGAGCAGCAGCTCACACGCGTGCACCCTCCGCCGCGCATCCCCCAACTCCCGCGTGCCCGGCCCCCTCTCCGCACTGCCGTTCACCTTTGCGTGAGCGTGGGGCAAGACTGGAAGCGGAGAAACTCAAAAAAAAAAAAAAAAAAAAAAAAAGGAAAAAAAAAAAGCTTTTAAAGGTTTTTTTTTTTTTAATTTTGTTTGTTTTGTTTTCTGAACGAGACTCAGGGAGCAAATTGTCACCCGGGCACATGGCTCAACGGGCGCCGCTCAGCTCCGCGCCGCGCATTCCCGGCGGGGCTGGGGCTGGAAAGGGACCTCGCTGCGCGCGCCCGGTCCCGCGATCCGGCGCCGCCTCCCAGCGCCGCTTCCCGCCGCTTCCCGTCGGCTCAGGGGCTGGGCCCCGGGGCAGGATCTGGCCCGCGGGGAGCGTCCCGCAGCTCTGCGCCCGCCAGCCAGGGGGTTATCTCTGGTGATGCTAAGTGATGCTCCAGCCAAGGACATGCTGTGCTGGAGGATGCAATAACCAGCGGCTTGGGAGCCTTCTCCTCTCGCTCCCTCCTCCTCCTCTGCATCTCTCTCACACACATGCGGGCTGGAAATGCCACGAGCCAATTAAGCCACTTGCTTATTTACAAGCTATTTTTTTTCCTCCTTTAAGTCGCCATGCTGACTTAAAGGGAGTAGGTTTCAAACTCTCTGAGTGAAATAATGCGCGTGTTGGTTTGGGTCCCTCGCTCACGTTGCAGCTAGCAGAGCCGAACGGTGCAGCGGGCCAGGTTCCGTGTCCTGGTGGGGCAGGCTTTCTGGGGCAGGTGACCGGCCCTCTCTGCTCTTAGCCCTGTTGCACCCGCGGCCGGTAGCTGCGGTGGCAACAAGGGGAGATAACCAGCTTCCCCGCACGAATTAAATTAGGGCTAAATAGACGGGGAGCCCTCTGTGGTGTCTGAGTTACACTCGTGCTCTCATTACGGGTCTTCAGCCCAACATGTCAATCCACCTTCCAACAGGTAGGAAAAGTCGCTCAGAGCGATAATTATGAAGTACAAAGCCCCTGCCGCTAAATTATGTTAAAGTGACGATATAATCTGAAATGCCCTTTCCCATGCTCCCCTCCTTCTCCCCCCGCTTACAGAATTAGTTCAGTCAGATGCTCCTTCCCTAACTCCCAACCCAGGCGGAGCGGAGACACCGGAGAGTCGGCCCGATATTTAAATATTCCTTTTTTTTTTTTTTTAACCTCTTTCTGTCTCGGTACCCGGAGGGGGTTTCGCAACCCGGGGGAGCCGCCGATCCCCCGGGCGCGGTCCCGATTCCCCCCGGGCGCTGCGGATCCCTGGGCGGGGGCGGCGCCGTGGTGGTCCGGCCCGGATCGGCCCAGCCCAGCCCAGCCCAGCCCGGCCCGGCCCGGCCCGGCGGGACTCGTCCAGCCCCGACAGACGCTCGCCCGCTGGGCCCCTCCAAAAACGCTCGCTTGCCCCTGGGCTGATGGCCGGCGGCTGTACTGCCTTGTCCTCGACTCGCTGCCTCTTCCTCGCCCAGGCGGTTCAGCGCACGACAAAACGTCGGGCAGGGGCCGGCACCTGCGCCGTTCCCTGTATTTCAATAAAAAGAAATAAAACAACTGCAGCCACAACAAAAGCAATCCAATTTTTTAACTGATCTTTGGTGAAGGAGGGGGAGAGCCTTCAAAAGCCCGAGCCGTTGCTCGAGAAGTTTCATCTCAGAGCTGAATTTTATAGCGAGTTATAAACTCCTGGTAAGAAGAGGCTGTTATAAATGAAGTGCTGACACAACCTTAACTATGGCGTGTAAACGGCTATCCTATAATATCCATTAAGCAGAAAGAAAAATAAGATGGCTGATCAATAATTTATACAAAGAGTACCAACTGCAGACATAATAACTGTAATGTTTGCAAAGCAATCGCTCGCTCTCCAGGCTTAACAGTAAACTAGTGGGGCTGTTAATTTCCAACTCCTGCAGATAAGAATACAAACAAATTACTTAAACTTGCGTTTTGCTCGCTCCTTCGCGTGCCTCGGTAGGATAAAATAAAATTTAATTAGGACGCGAGTTGGGCAGCTCGGGGAGCACCCCCCGCCTCGCCCGGGAAGGGATGGATGGGAAAGGAAGGGATGGGATGGGAAGGGACGAGAGCGTCGCTCGCAGCGCTCGGCAGGCGCGGAGGCAGCGTGGCCGGGCACAGCTTTGAGCGACGGGTCGCCTTTGGGTCACCCTCGTTCCCCCATTCATGCACGGAGGCAAAATGAAGCCATTTAACTTCAAAGAAAAGTCGCAATGTTTTCCAGCGCCACGAGCAGAAACCCAATCCCTCCGCCGGCGCGATAGGGATCAGCTGTCAGCGGACAATGCCGCGCTTGGCATGGAGAGAGCTGCCGGGGGGCGGGGAGGGGGGATAAATCTGCTTTAGGGGGAAAAAAAATATTGCATCTTCCAGTATCCTAAGCGGGGACGGGCGAGCAATTGTTCCCTTCATTTGCATGGGAGCGCTATCTGCCATTTCCGTCTACTGCGCGGCGATAACAAAGCACAGGAACAAAGTCTGAGAGTTGCTAAGTAGGCTCGGGCAATAACGCCGCGTCTCCCGCAGCAGCACCGAGAGATCCACGTCTCGGAGAAATAGCAGGGGAGCAGATTTAAAGGGAAAAAAAAAAAAAAAAAACCAACTTGGGTCCCCTCCCTCTGCAAACCCAACCTGGACGGAACTTTTTTTTTTTTTTTTTTTTTTTTTTTTTTTTTTTTTTTTTTTCTTTTCCGAGCGTGCCTTAAAACCTCGAATTCAACCAGATTCTCGCAGCTCTTCTTCCCACACTCTTCCCACAGCTTTCGGCTTCTGTTTGCAGTAGCTCGGCGAGTGTTTTGTGCTATGTAATGGGAACGGGTAAAACATCTTATTTCTGAGACCACCCTCCCCAACCAGTCTAAGCTGCATTATAATTAAATTTTATTTCTGAGCCCTCAGTTTAACGCTGAGTGTTGCTCTAAGAGGACCCACATCGAAGCACTAGCACCACCAAAACCACAGTAATTTGCTAAAGAAGAATTGCCCGTTGCCCACTTCGCTTGTGCTGCCTTTCCAGGGACCTGTCCCAGCTCCGGTGAAGCTGGGGATCGAAAAGAGCATCAGGGGCAGACTCTGATGTTCTGAAGAAATCTCCCAAATAGGTTTTGCTCCCCCCGCACTCCTTCTGGCCGCAGATGACCCGTTTGATGCATTCTGGAATATCGCCGCTTAGGGAAACTTACTCAAAATCGCAGCGCCCACTAGCGCCCGTGGGCGCCAGGGAGCCGCGCTCCGCCGCGGCCGCCCCACGAGGGGCTGCCTCGGGGCTTGGCTCTGGGGCAAGCACGAAATAAAAGGGTGGCTGCGTCAAATGCAAAATTAGGCTTAAATTCTTCCTTAGAGAGCTGCAGGCTTGCTCACTTTCTCTGTGCAAGCTCGGAAGTTCAAACAAAAAATAATTGTTTTCCCCGTTTTCCTCTTCGCCTTCCCATTTCACTGAACCGCTGGCTGAGGAGTGAGAAGGGAGCACATGTCCGACAGGCAGCAAGCTGCCGTTACAAAGGGGCTTAGAGGGGCCGTCCACCTGCAGAGACATCGGGAGAAACCACAGAAATCACTAGGTAGGTTTGGGACACACACCTGACATGCACAACTGCAGAAGATCTGCAAGGTAGTTTCGTTTGGCCCTGCTTCCTTTTCTTGACCTTTATTTTATTTTATTTTATTTATTTTTTTTTTCCTACCTATGAGGTTCAGAGATGGTTAGTAGGCAGGATTTTGAGTGTTTTGCTCCCATCCTTACAGATTTTCTTACAAACTCTCTGCTATTCTGTCTTTCAAGATTAGGACGGGCTTTACAAGGGTGGTGATACGCAACAGTCTTGTCTGTGTAGAAGATAAGCAGAGTTTATAAACTCAAGACCAGGTTCCACAGTGGCACAGAACGGCATGAGCATTTGCTTGTTGTTGTATCCAATGCATTGTTTTCTTGAGTACAGGTTTGCCCCCATCCAGAGCCCAGCACTTACTGAGATGTCCATCATAATGCCTTTTTACACGTATGGAACCTGTATGAAGCTGTAAAAGACAAATATTTGATGTACTCACACTTAATTCAGGTGCAATGGACTAATCCTGGCATTTCCTAACTCTGCCTTTAAAAGTTTCCAGTAAATGATTGGTATACATTGTAGACACTTTCTGAGGTGTGGAAATCTTGTTTAGACAGGAAAGAAAAAATCACACATGTTCTAGAATATTTTGGGCAGAGAATCCTGAAATTGCCTAGTTGATGATCAAGGTCAGGCCAGGATTAACTTGAGTCTCTCTTCTATCTCTTTATTTGACAGTTGCATCTTTTTCTTCTTTCTCATTGCTGCTCCACATGGCTGTATTAATAAGAAGAACCAAAATATATGCCCAGGTAGTTTTTTATGCCAAGAATTTGTTACACAAAACTGCACATAAGCCACAGAATGACGAAGAATTGAAAATAATTTGCAGCACTCCACAATGTTCTCACTGTCATATTTTAAGAGTAGTTTAGGGGGGAGGGGAAGCAGGGGGAGACATCCATTAAAATAGATTAACTACTTGGCACAGACATTAAATCTGAAAAAAGTTTCTATATCTTTATGCTAAACTATGTATAACACGACCAAAATAATTTCCCTTAAAATATACATGGCTGATTTTTATGGATAATGGCAGAAGATTTTTATTATGACTATTTGTTCAAATTTATAAATAATATAACTTCAAATATAACTTCACTGATACTTGTTCCTCTTCAGTGCTCAGTGATTTACATGCAATTGAATTTTATTAGAATGAATACTGGACTTTAAGCTTGTGTATTTGAGTATTCCTACAAAGTAGTCTTGGAATATTTATCCAATAAAAATAGAGTTATGGATATAGCAATTCCTTCATGGCTTTTTAGCTTTGGGCATGAAATGGATTTTTAAGAAGAGACAGGAAAATCAAGCTGGAAAAAGCAAGGATTCAGATCACAAAATACCAAAGAGGCAGAAAGAGGGAAGATAGATGAGGGGAGAGGATGATGCTTGAGTCCTGTTTTTAAAAACAAATGAATTTTAAGTTAAAAGCAGTGATTACATTTGCATAAGAAATGAAGTTAAGATTTTTAAAAATACATATGAGGAAGGAAAATCCAGTAACAAAATCTTATGCATTACAAAATATATTTGATTTATAAATATTGAGCAACAGGGCTGTTTTATTAAAATTTTCCTCCTAAGCATGTGATCATAAACTTAAAACGCAAACTTCAAAGTAAGAATGCTGAACTACATCAAGTTTCTTTAATGTACTTGTTTGGAAACGTACTTAATTGTAATCCCCTTATTTAATTATTCTCTTCAACCCGTGGCTCGCTCCCAGGCAGTTCAAGTTTGTTGCTGTTTCGCACGTGAGGAGCGATGGCCTAACTAAGTCTAGAAGAACAGAACAAGTCGGATATCATGCCTACACTTTCCTTGCTGTGTGACTTAATGGGTGTCTAAATCCCTCAGTGCACAAGCCATTTTGGCAAAGTTTGTGAGGGTGTAGATACTCTTTGCTAGGCACATAGGTGACAGCATAAACGTCAGTGCTGCTGACTTGCTGAAGACGCAAGTAAGACACAAGCAGCCTTTTGCTTGGCCCCACTGTCTCCACTGACTGGGACTTCAAATGGGGTAAAAGTGAAGGGAGACTCTTTGCTCCTGTATTCCTATTTGCGTTCTGGTTTATAGCAAAATAACCAGTTTGGTAGGTCACCTTAAATGGTGGGAAACGTGTTTTGGAAGACCAAACTTATGCTTTTCCCACAGCATGATTCCCTGATTGGTAGCTGGGGACATAAGCAATCAAATATTAGGAGTGAAGTGGTGACGGCGTCTCTGCTCCTTCTTAGGAAAATGCAGTCCACTTGAAAAATGTAATGCAAATGGGAGAAAGGCTCTCAAGGTAGACTCTCACATGTCTCTAGTAAGCAATTGAGTCACGTCGCTCAAGGAATGAATCCAGCCCATTGCAGCCGTGGGGCTGCACAGCCTGCTCCCTATCGATATCATGTTCTACCCCATGCTAATACTGAGGATCTTTTGTCCTTCCCTGGTAAATTCATGCCTGTTTTGAAACCAGGACCCTTTTACAGCTTGCATTCTTCTAAATTGTTATTCTTTGGCTTTTACTTTCTGTTTTAAACTCTCCCATCTAGTAGCATAAGGCTATAGTCAAAGCAAACATTTTCTTAACAGCTTTAAGTTTTATTCTTTACTACCAAGCTGAAATAATTACAAGGAAAATAATGCATACAACAGTACATATAATCAAGTTAAAGTATTTTCTTGAGTGCTTTGCTTCCTCCTGATATAAACCCACAACTCGGCACACAATTTGCAAGCAAGGGCCAATAGCTGAATACTTTTAAATACAGTGACAGATAATGGCTGCAGTAAATACAGATAGAGGCTACGTTTATGCTAGCAAATCAAACTTGCCTGAGAATATTCCTAGGCAGTAAAGTCAACCAACACAGATGCATACCATACACTCCCGTTCTCTCCAAAAACAGTAGAGGCACCAAACTGCCAGCTGGGCAGGGTGCCAGCAATCTGCAGCTTCCCTCTTCCTCAAACTGCACCAAGGAATTGCTTTTTAGGATTTTGCTTGGCACAAGCCTAGTGTAGGGGAATGGCCATTTTAACAATTTAAGAGAAGAGACAGTCATGTCCCCATGCCTGGGAACATTCCTGGCACTGTTTAATTTACTAGTTTCCATTTTTTTTCAACTTACATTAATATTGGATATTTTTATAGGTACAAGCTCTTGATCTTGCAATCTTTATATGGGCAACATTCCTACTGACTTCTAGAAATGATTTATTTTTTAAAGTTTTGCCTTAGCTGGTGAGGAATTCAGCCTTGGCCTGTAACCTGAAAAGCAAAAGAAAAGAAAATGTGGAGTTTGCTGAAATACTCTCTTAAAACTCCTTTCCAATGGCATTAATGTATTACTCACGAATACAGAGCCTTCTTAATTAATTTAGCAGCCTGGACTAGAGATTCAGGTTCTTGTGCACTTGTGCTTTTGTGCTGGTTATTTGAAGCTGAAAATGTAAACATGAATGCATTTTCTATACAAGACTTCTATAGAAATGTTAGGGAAGGCAGGGCACATTCCTTGCTGGGCTTTGTATTAGATTTTTCACAGACAGAAAGTATCAGTCCCAGAAATCCACCCGGGGAAGTTACTTTCTGTTTGCAACAGGTTGACTGCTGCTGAATTTATAAGGCTGCTTGTAATGTTGATCAATAGGAACGCCATAAAAAACATTATGCAAAGGGACAGATGTTTCACATATCTTCCTCCAGCTAATATGAACTAATATAGTACTAACCTGCTCGAGAGTCACATAAAGGCAATGCCTTGCATTTTTTTTTTATGGCTATAGCCGGTTTCAAACAATTCGACAGATATAAAATGACAGAGAAAAGATTATTGTTTAGAATTTTCACTTTGCGATTTACAAATCAATGACATTTGCATCTGTCTTAACGCATTAGTGAAACGGTCTGTAAAGGAAGACTGTTTTGCAGACTGAACTGAAAAACAAGATTGAACAGAAAAGTATTGCTTGTTTTATTCTGAACCAGAAGATACTATGAATGATATACTTGACACATCATAAATTATAGCACACCAAACACCAGGAACAAAATTACTTTTTGGCTCTTGCAGATTTTTAGAATCAATTGTGATAGTTTAACCCTACAAAAGAAAATTTCTTCCTTTCTTCCACTTGAACAGCTTTCAGATAATAATACAGAATTGGAACTCTGTTAGATTTATTTGGGAAAGAGTTGACTTTCTTTTTATGGCTTGTTTTTCCCATGAGCATGTTTTTAGTACATGTCTCTCTTTGTTCTTTTTTTTTTTTTTCTTTTAATTTTTTAATGACAAAGACCATAAGTACTTCTGGGAAAAATAAAAAAAGAAACTTCAGCTTTTTCTTTCAGCTCCGTGCTCGCTGGCATCTGACATAAATTCCAGCAATCTCCAGCTCATCTCCGCATTTCTTATGCAGACTACAATGATCACAGAATGTAGCATTCTCCTTGCTTGACGTTGAATTATGGTTCAAGATGTGATTAATTAAAAAGACTGGGCAAACAAGGTCCCCATATGTGTGAAAAGTCTGATCTCTCTTTAAGGCTCGGTTATTTCTCTGATAACCACGGATTATCTCTCCTGCAGAAGCAATTCCAATAAGGCAAAGGTGCCCTCTGTAGGGGAGAGGCTGTAAATGGTGATGGGCTGCAAGAGATGCTTGCAGAAAGCAAAGGAAAAAAATAATTTCTTAGCACTGCTGTTCTCGAAGTGATGCTGTGAACTACATCTCCTGTACAAATGAGGGAGAGCGAAATAATGGAAAAGCTGCGTTAAAATAAAGTTGCATATAATACTCTCAACTGGGAGTAACATTTAGGGACAGTTAGGTAAAGAGCTGCCCTGACAGTAAAATAGTTAGCACAGTGAAAGCTGAACAGCAGGAATCTTCGGAATAAAATGAAATATGAATTTTGGTCAAAGAGCTTTATGTAAATACAAGACTTTAGATAAAGTGACTTAAAACAATGCTTAAAAACATCTTTGCACTGTGGGCTCTTAGAAAGTTTATCACAAGCGGATTCATTAACAGTCCCATGGGGTTAGCATATTGCTGGCTAAGAAACTGCTTAGCCCACAGATACATCTTAGCTGGTGTGTCGAATCTCTAGTGTCTGTTTGCAACTGCTCAGGGAATTCCTGCCTCAGTTTATACTGGCAGCAAATGCCAGCCTAGAGAGAGGCACAGAATCTGACACTAGTTCATTGCTAGCTATTAATTATTTTTGAGGCTCCTGCTTTCATAATGCGTTAGGATAACCTCTAGTTCTTGCTGTCTTGATTCACTCTTTGGTACTCTTCTTCTCTCCCTTTTACATATGTATTTATATATATACTTATGTCATAGTGATTAGATTTATAGCATATATTGACCTCCATTACTACATTACTATGCAATAAATAACACAAAATCTTTAGGAGTATTAGGATTGTGAGCTAACCTCTCCCTCTTTTTTTTTTTTTTCTTTATCAGAAGCACATAGAAGAAGCAGAAATTAGTTCTACAACTTCATTCTAGGCCTTGATACATGTAGGATTACTAGAAAAACCTAGATAAAATGGAAGTGTAGGAAATGAAAATCTGTATTAGTCTGGAGCTGTAAATTTACAGTCAAATTCATTCCCATGTCTGATTGTAAAGAGCAGTTTGGCTGGGGAATAGTTAATGATAACAAGTTTTAAAACCTATGGATTGCTAGAGGGGTTAGAGATTTTTTTCTTGTCTACATCGTTAATCATGTTCAATTTTGCTTGGTCATAACGTCAAGCCAGGCTGGCTCTTGAAAGTGGGATTGAAGAAAAGGGTGAATGTAAACCTTACTCATTACCTTTCTTCATCACAGATTTTTTTCAATACATTTTCTTTTCTTTATCCACCCACTATTGGAAATAATAGTATGAAGGAGATGTCTTGTGGTTTAGTCCATGAGAATGTCAAATGAGTATTTTTATTTTTATTTTTATTTTTATTTTTATTTTTATTTTTATTTTTATTTTTATTTTTATTTTTATTTTTATTT
>JAVCKT010030958.1:0-16353 GCA_032273925.1 Rhynchotus rufescens | reverse complement strand
TTCCACTGTGTTTTCTGGTAATATTGGTTAATATTGATTTCTTTATTATGTCATGATTTCATGAGTTTCAGAAACATCTATTGTATTAATTGGAATTAGAGCTGGTATTTCTACCAAAGGTCTGTTTATGACAGGAAGGATGGGAATAGTTACTTTCCTGATAATTGCATAGCTTTCAAATCCTTAGCTCTGGTATTTAAACTATTTCTGTAAGTCTAGCACAGAATTTTTGAAATTACTTGGACTTGAAAAATGATCTTAGGTTTCCAGAATGTATCCTTCACTCAGTGCAGGACTCTTACCAAAAGTCTTAGGTGGAGAATTTTGCTCCTGCAATCTCAGTATCAGAATAGTATCACTTAATATCACCTTCAAAACTGCTGCTGCTGTCTGAGCTCATTCCATACCAACTTATAGCATCCACATAGAACTTTTGAGCAGACAGTAACAGAACTCTAAAAACATTTCAGAAGAACTCACACATAGGTGTTATTTTGCAGCTTTTGCCCCAGCAGAACAGAACTTCCTGGAACAGTTCTTCCAGACACACTCCATTTACAGTTTTCCTATTAGCTCTTCAAATGTTTGAACAATGACACAACTGTCTCTCTCTCCTCTCTCGTCTCTACCCCAAGGCAAATTTACATTTAATAAGTGTTCAGACTGTAGACTTGCACACACAGAAGAGCAGTCAGTAGTTTTTAACACAGAGGTAAGCAGTTACTCTGATAATACATAACAACTCATACAAAATATTTATCAAATTGTTTCATCTGAATGGCACAAATGATACCTTAACATTGTGTACTAATCTATGTAAGACCGAGTTGTGAATGAAGGGTAAAACGAATGAATGGCAAAGTCTGCTATAACAGCCTTAAAAATGAGAATATTTAAAAATGAGGATACTGCTTACTTTGACTCATTAAATTGATCATTATTCCTTTTGTAAAGAGGATGCCAGTGATTCACTGAGGCTAAAAAGAGAAACATTTTTTCACCCCAGTGTTGAGAGCTGTATTTATAATCACAATTAGGTCATAAATGCAACAAGTGAAATGGCTTCAGCATAATCCTTTACTTGTTCTCAGCGTATGTCTGTTGTCCTTCTAGGAAACAAAGAGAGTGTTCTGCAGGTCATGAGCACTAATTTTTGGCAGTTCTCCGAGGAAGAGCTTTTAAAAGAGGTTTTAAGAGAAGTTTTTCATACTCCCTTGTTTTAAGAATCACTATTTGAGGCTGTAGAGTAATTAGTAAACTCAAGTTCTTTTAAGAGCTACAAAATTGGCCCCCTTGGTCTTGGAATTTGAAACATTGTGACTTCTGAGACATCTAATGTTGAATCAAACTGTCTTTTCAGTGTTTCTATTAGGTTACGTGACCATCTAGGAAGTTGATTAATGCTCTTCTTACATTGTCTTGAGAACCTGGGCTTGTAAATTTGGAACAAAGTTTTCCACAGGTAGGTGCATAGCTCGAAAAATGGTCCAGTCAATTCTCACCTTTTCATGAGATCTTCTGTGCATGTAGCACATGCTATATTTTAATGCAGCTATTCTCTTTTTATTAAAACAATACATACAAAATCTTAGAACTCATGCGTTGTCATATATTTTCTGATTTGCACATTCATTTTATGAAAACTCCGAGTCTATAAATTGGAAATAATCCCATCATATGAATAATTGGATTAATTTGATTGTAGTTTCAATTAAAAAAAAAAGAGAGAGAGAATGCACAGGGTAGTCAATCAGGAAATATTATGCTAATTACTGTAAAGATAGCAGCTGTGCATACTCTTTAGATTATTAACACCTTCTACATTCCAGCAGGAAGGCACCCCATGCCTTACTAGTCTTCCATGTGCAAACAACTGCTGTTCCTTCATAGACAAGTGGGTAATACATTCTTTTCTCTGACAGAACAATAGATGAGTAACAGCAGGGAGAACAGAAGTTTTATGGCTTTCAAGATTTTGTTAATGTCATTGGATGATACAAACTGTACAATACATATGTTGCTACTAGAAAACAAATGTGGTTCTTACAAAGCAAAAATCACATTCAAGCATTTATATACAACTAAATTACTGGATTATGCCAGCTGTTAATATTTTTTTTTCTCTTTTGACTTTTCCTCCTTTTTTTGCTTTATCTAAAAATGGCAAATATCCAACATTAACTCTGAATTGCCTTTGTGAAACAGTAAAAGGTTTATTTTTGACTTTGTATATCAAGTCTGTAGTCAGGGTGCTGTGGTGCTCATTCCTTTTCATTTCTGAAGAAAATGAATGTTACTGAAGGAAACATTCATCAGATTACTACCTTAAAAATTCTGCTTGTGTTACATAGCAGAAAATATACTCTTCATTTAAAGCAAAAATCCTTTTGTACTGAGAAATATTGGCTGCAATATGGGAATAAATAGAATACTGTTTTATCAACAATAAATTTAACTTAAAAAAATAATAAAAATGATCATTTAAATCTCTGTAATGTACATTTTGAAAATGGAGTGGTAAGTCCAAGGAAAAGCGTGAACAAGATGTGGACTTATCAAGCTCAATGACTCTCTGAGCTCTTAGGCCTAAAGAGAATTTAATTGAAATTAGCTGATAAATTTAAAAGCTGTGAGAAAAATAAAACAGAAAAAAAATAACTCCAGCAAATTAGATAATTGCATGGTGAAACTATCCCTTAGTATTATTTCTGAAATTCATTCTGTGAATGACTCACTCGCCAAGGAGGGTTTGTGCTGCAGAAGTGCTCGATGTGCTTGCTTTAGTAAGACGGTGGGCAGGAACTATGTTTTATTGAAAATCAGCAGGACTAAAAAGGTTGGCACCCTCAGCATCCCCCACTGCTCTCTGTCTCTTCCATTTGACAGAACTTACAAAATTGAGACTTCTGAAATAGTTGTATAAGCAGTTCCCCCTCTTACTGTCTTGTCAAAGGGCTCTGCATTGTTTTTTTCTTTTTTCCCTTTGTGAGAGAATTGCTCAATAAAGGGGAAATTAGATAAAAACTAGGGACTAACAGAAGTTATGGCACTACAAAGGCTTGCTTGAAGTGACAGTTACCACTTCGAGGATGGTTAGTGTGTAATCTCATTACATTATCAATACACAACTCCATCCTAGAAGTTACCCTTTTCCAAGGCCTGACCCCTTCTCACTGAGCATGCTGTCTAGATTTGTGATTAACTCAAGACTTTTTAAACCAATAATAATGAAAGTAAGTATGACTAGAGTCACTCAAGCTCCACCTAAATGTAAAAGAAAATATATAGAGGAAAGGAAGAAGAAATAAGAGGAAGAAGGAAGAGGGAAAAAGGAAGAGGGGAGAGGGAAAACTCCATCGTAACTTCTGGATCAGTCAACGGGCTGAACCCTTTTCCTTCCCTCAAGTCAGGACACCACCTGAGGAGACTCCTTGAGGTTGAGAGCCCTCTCCCATCTTTTGGGACAAGTGATGATTACACATTTACACCCTAGCTAAGAACCCTACACTGAGATAGGGAATTTCCTGTACTGATTTCTGAAACCTATTCTCTAAATGTTGCATTTGAATAAATCATGTTATTTATGAAATCAATTTGCTGTTTTGAAGGCAATCAGACCTACAGTCACAGACGGTTTGTGAATCCAGTACTGCCAGAGTTGGGCATATAGTTACCACAGTATTTGATATCCCTATTAAGAGATGAGTCCAGCTAGCCCCAGTCCCTCTGACCTTTGAGGATCGTCTGAAATGGAAGGCATTTCATCTCTCACCAAATTTGCCTCTCCCTATCAAACCACAACAACTGTAGAGTACTCCTCAGGTACAAGAGCTGGTCTGGATCCTTTTGATTATAGTGATGCATTTCCAAAAGCAGTTATGCCAGCAGAACTGAGAGGTGGAACTGCTTGAGGCGTTGGGACAGGGGAAACAGTAAGTGCAAACAGGAATGATGTGACCCACACAAGATTATGAGTTTAGCGAAGCAGCTTATTTTTCAGTTATTTACATTGCTCACAAACCTTCTGATTTCTCTGATAGTTCGAGTGAGCCTGCAGCTAAGGAAGATGATTAACAGAGTGAGTCACTGCAGGTGAATCAGCTTTCAAAGCTGCAAAGCGCTAAAATGGCTTGTAACCCACAGTGGCAATGGGTTGAGCTCAATGAATCCTCATACAGGAGGACACCATAAAGTGTGCCTAACCTTTTTCTTTTTAGTTTGTCCCAGATAGTTTGTCATGTCAAAGCAACTGCTAGGTGCAGCAGAATGTGTGTATGGATAAGGAGGTTCTCTATAGCTGGTCTCAAAAGAGAGATTTTATCTCATTATTCACAGTGAGAGCAGAAAATGCAAAAGATTTTTATTTTCTGAGACTATCTAGGGAATGAAGGGGAATGGATGAATGAATGAATGAATGAATGAACGAATGAATAAAGGTTTTTCTCTTTTCACAGTAAGGTATAGATATTGTAAGTAGACAAGGTGGTAGCAGAATGATCTGAGTTTCCTGGACATACACATCAACCTTCATGTACAGGATATGCGTATTTCTCCATTGATTTAATTGAAATTTCTTTCACTTGAGCATAGTTATTTCCTTGTAAACATCTGAATTGGCACCCTATGGGCTTCCTGGTAAGTAATGGGTACTTTCAGAGCACCAGTCATTTAAGTAAATGGAAGTGCTTAGAGTAGGATGAGGTGAACCATGGAAATGCTTCCACAGACAATAAGAGAGAATAGAGAGATTCACTGAGATGCAAAGTCTGTATGAAATCAGACTTTTTATATATATTTAAGACATAGTAAGCTTTGTTTTAATTTAGTGAAATATTAAAAAATGAGAAGTACACCAGATTTTGATTTTATTTTCCAAGCATGTTGTGTAGTGCGAATGTTTTTAAGGGAGAAAATATTTCACAGAAGGTGACTAAGTATTAAGTGTTAAAATCCCCAGTCTCCTCTCATTTTTGAGATCTGAAATGAACAGCCTCCCCTTCCTGTTTTAATAATGTTATTTTAAAAACCTTTGCAAGGTTTATTTTGTTTTAGATATCTATTACAAAGAGCTTGAAATGAACTGACTGTAACAAATCTTCTCAGATATTCAAAATCTCCAAAAACTTCAGTAATTCCCTAGTTTTGGTGCTAAGCATCATTGTGTGGTGTTTCATTTTTGGTTCTGGTGTTTTTTTTCTAGCAATTACTGCCTTAACTGGAGTGTAAAAGTAGGCATCTACAAAATTTGTGTCTACTTATTACAACAGTTGAAAGGAGACAAATATCTCTTGAAGAAACTTTCATCTATAAATATGATATAAACCTGTGACATGCTCATGATATAATATTTATAGTACAGAAGCACAAATAATGCTACTCATGTAGCATTTCATGTTTAGGATGAGATGCATAGGAAGAATTTAAAACAAAACATATTTCTCAAATGTGCTACAAACCTATTTAGCCTTCCTTAACCTACTAGAACTAGAAGCAGATGCAGTTTATTATTTTGACATTTTTGTCAGAAATGCTATACATGTCAATGTCCTAAAGTAAAAGATTTTCCTCATTATTTAATCTTTCTGTTATAAGAATATACTTTGCTTATATCTTTTAAATATACTAACACACTTTCTAATGCACATTTTTCACTTTTAATGGGAGGAAAAAACCCTAACTCACTTGTAAGAGGGAGGAGCATTTGGGGAGAAGCAATTATGTTATATACAGCTTCTTTTTTTGAAATTATTTTATGTAAGAAAAGGCATATACCTCCTTATACATAAGTGTCCCCATGCTTGTCCCAAAGCATAACAAACATCCCAGACTTCCTTAATCTTGGGGTTGATTTTCATCGTTTTTGGAATTGTGTTCTTAGGAATACTTCTTGTATATTGTGTTGCATTTATCTGATAGTGGCTATATTAACAGATGCTTTTCTGAGACAGAAAACCTGGATGGGAATGACCAGTTTGGACAACTCTGTGTGAATCAACATTTTTTTCTGCTCCCCTGCCTTAGCAGGAGCTGGAACATTCTGGAACAGGAGCTGGAAATTTCTCACAGCTCAGTGAAAGAGGTCATGTGATGTTCTTTCAAATTTTTCAATTTTTTTTTTTTTTTTTTTTTTTTTTTTTACTTTTTGGTGTGTGTTTTTTGTGGGAGGGGCAGGCAGGGCAGGAAGGGAGAGAACAGTGAGATTTCCAATTCATGTATCTGAAGCCTATTTTTCTGATTTATTTGTTTGTATTCTGTTAATCCATGTGAATTGGCTGAATGTCTTGGAAAGCCTGGGATGGATTCCAACAGTTGTTTATAATTAGGAGCATCTCGAGTGGTGGTAGCTTTTCACATCAGTGGAAATCAGGAGAAATATTTACTTTTAGTACTCATTTAATCATAAGCTTTGCTAAGTTGTGTCGTTGGATATGCACTTTTTCAATCTGTTTAATATGCATTGCTCCTTTTTTTCTTTTTTTTTTTTTTCTGTTTTTCTCCTCTGTACAGGGCAGTAGCAGAATTTTGTGAAAGACCTTGCAACAACCTAGCTTAAAGAATTTTCTGTCAAAATCTGCTTAAATCTTACATTCCTGTTCCTATAGACTTTGGATCAGCCCTGAAGTCAGAGGTGATGGTTACTTCCAAAGCACAGTTGCTATTTGATGTTTGACTTGCTTTTCTGATCCTCATGAAGATGTCAGATTAGCCAAAGGAAGTAGTTCATGATGTACAGCAGAACAAAGTCCTACTACAGTCTACTCCTGTGGGTAGAATCTGAATTATCAGTTTTGTGTTGAACCTACTTTGAGGTCTAGAGGAGAAAATACTGTCTCCTTGCAAACTGGTAGAATGTGGGAAATGCTGTGTGAAGCTGCACTTCTCATTCCATGGGGAACAGGTATAAGGGTTAGTTCCAGTTGATATGCTCAAGGGCTCGGGTCTCATCCACAGGGAGATAGGCAGGCTGGAACAAGACAATAGGAACCTCATAAGATTCAACATGGTTCTGCAGTAGTGAAGGAGGAACCTCATTAATGACATTGGGTGGGGACAGAGGAGGTAGGGAGAAGGTCTATGGGAGGCCTTGAGGATCAAGGTGGGCAGTAAACAGAAGAGCCAGCAGTGTGCCCTAGTAGTCAAGGGGTCAACAGCACTTGGACTGTATAGGCAGGAGAATGACTTGTAGATTAAGGGAAAGGATTGTCCCCCTTCATGTAGCATTCATCAGACCAGTACTGCAATCAGTTTGGGATCACTCAGTGCAGGAAAATCATCAACAAACTGAAGTGAACACAGCAGAGGAGGTTGGGCTGGCTACCCTTGCCTCATGAGGAGAAGCTGAGGGAGCTGGGCTTGCTTAGGAGAGGGCTTTGGGGCACCAAACAGCCCCAAGTACACTTAAAGGGTCACTGGAGAGATGGAGATGGGATTTTACAGTGGGGTATGGTGGGAAGCTTATTGGTAATGAGCATATGCTAGAGGAAGAAGAAAGGAGATTCCTTTTATTTCTTCCATGAGGACAGTTGGGCAATGGAGCAGGTCATCTAGTGAGGTTATGCCATCTCTCTCTTTGGAAAAGGATCTGACAGGAGAAAATGCTGAGCTACAAGGTCTCATCTCAGATCATGTTCTGCTTTGGGCATAATTTTAGATTAGCTGACCTCCTGAATTCTATTTGAACATCCTATGATCCCATTATCTCCCTGCATCATCTCTTTCTGAACAATTTTATTTTTTACAAAGATTGCCTAGGTTACAGTCTTACCTGCTCCTTCCACAGGGTAGCAGTTCAGACTCGAGTTGTCATTCTCCATCACTCTCTACGATAGTCTAGTCTCCCCTATCATTGGATAATGAAGAACATGTGAAAGTCCTTGCAGTTGCTCTCTGACTCTTACACCTAACTGTAAGGAAGTACAGCTCAGATTTCTACATCCATATTTCTTTGTAATTGATAGGGAGAAAAAGACATTTCTGGGTGACATTCATCTTATGTGAAGGGATATGTCTAAAATAGGTCAGCTTTGTCTCCACTGGCAATACAAGAAATTTAGATGAATAGCTCAAATGCAGCTGTCTATAATATAGTTGCCCACAAGGTTAGATGAGATAATTCATATCTGAAATGCCTGCAATTACCAAACACACTTTCTCCCTGCTCTTCACATTGAGCTGTACAGCAGAATGAAACCAACTGGCTTCTCGGTTCTTTTCCTTAGCAAGTGCTGATTTGTGAAGCCCCATGGGAATAATTCAAGGGTAGAATAAATTGGTGATTAAAAATGGCTTTATCCAATATACTAAAACCGTAAATGGCTGACAAGGATTCAAAAATAATTTAATCTTGGTAACATGAATTACATCTCATACCTGTCTCTTTATAGCATGAAGCAGGTGTAAATATTCTCCCCTTTCCCCTATTTTATATTTAGTAGAAAATGGCTTGTTTTTCAACTCCTAATATTTCTATGGTAGGGAAAAATAGAATAAACTAGTATTTTAATTATGCACCTTAATCCTACTTGCTAATTGGTAGTCCCAGATCATTGCTTCTGCTAACAGAATTAGCACCTGTTATCTGCTCCTGCATCATATTTCTGTTTACTAGTTCTGAAAACATTTCTTCTCAGTCCTTTAGATTTGTGAAGGAATTGTATGTTAGGGACTTTGACTGCACTTTAAAAGATTCAGGAAGAGGGGAGAAATGCAATTTTAAGACTGAGGCTTGAATGATCTTCCAAATCTCTTAGATAAGAATAGATGCACAAGGTTGGAGATACCTCATAAATGAGAAATTATTCATGCTATCTCCAACTAACAGTTCCAATGATTAGTGTTCAGAGACCTTTCATATCTCAAAGCATCAGTACATAAATCCAATCAACAGAGGCAAGTGACATCAGTTATATAAAGTCATATTGTAGCAGAAGCCTCTACTCTGTAATAATAGGACTTGGTTAATTTGATGCCAAAGTATGAAAATGGCTTAGATGAAAACTCTTTTTTGACTTGCTAAAATACATACCAGTTTCATTTCTAGGTTGTAGCACTCATAACTAGATTCAATCCTGTAAGTCAGAACTAAAAATTTAATCTAAAAAAATTTTTGATCCTGTTACTATTAAATCAATAGCAAAACCACATTTTTTTCTCTCTATGTTTCTTTCAGCAAGCAATTTGTGATTCATGTATCTACTTCTACATGACAGTTTTTTTTTGTCATTTTCTCCCCTTTTCCTACTGTGCAAATTTTCTGTGAATGGTTTGTGGTAGATAATGAACCCACATTGTTTCAAATCAAAATTCAATTTATGCTGACCAAAGCTGCATGGAATTATTCTTCTTTCTGATAGAATGAGCATATGACAGTCACTATGATGGGTACCTGAGAGAAAAGATCATTAGAGATGTCACAGGCTGAGCAAGGAATATACCTGAAATAGATAGAAGCTTAGAGATGATAAGGAGGATCAGGGAGAATTTTTGCAACTTAGAACTTTTTATTTACTGTGTCTGAGCCCTGTCTAGAAAGTAAAATATCCTCGCACCATCCACAGAGCATCCTTCGCTCTGTGACATAATATTGGTAGAAAATAAGTCTGTTTTTCTCATTAAATTCACAAAATAATTGCACATGCACTTAATAAAAATGGAAGGTGTAGTTCTGGTTTGGATTGAGTGGAAGTTGAGAAGATCTTTGCCATTAATATTAATGAAATCAGGATTTCACCTGAGGTCTATAAAATCTGCCAGATGCAATCTAGGGAGAGCATATGCAGCCCACACAAGAGGACAAGAAGATGCTTTGTGGGTTTTAGTTCCTTTCTTTTCCCCAGTTTTTGGCTTTTTAGTCTTTTTTTTTTTAGTTCAGTTTTGCAAATATAAATATTCTCTGCACATATTTTTTGCGGAAATAAGTAGATTTTGAATTTAAATGAATTTAAGTGAATTTAAATGCATTTAAGTGAATTTAAGTGAATTTAAAATGTTAGTTTCTAAATTTAAGATTGTGTCACATTGAACAAAAGTGGGTTTGACGTTTTTGATTAAAGAGTCAAACTTTAATAAATTTGTGTAACACAGTGGAAAGAATGATGTCAGCAACTGAAATGTAATTAAGCTGAAGAACAAAAGATATAATGTACAGTTATTGTGTTGTGCTTCCAAAGCTGTGCTCTTTTGATCAAAGAAGGGAACTGCAAATATCAAAATACATAATTGACCTTGTGGTTACAATGGCAGGCATCTAAGAAAGACTCTTATGCTCACATCTAAATGGAAGGATTCTGAACAGTTGTCTCAGAAACTACTTCTATCTACTTAAACCACAACAAAGTATTTGATGTTTTATAATGTCTGAAAGCAGAAGAAAGTAGAAGACATAAATTTTGGGGAGGTTGCTGCTAGGAGGAAGTGAATTAACCTAGAATAAAAATCTTCCTTCCTTCTAGGTAGCAGCTTTCTAACTCAGGCATTTTTCGGGGATATATTCAGGAAGAAATTTTGAGTTGCAAATAGGCAATAAAAGGTACTTTTTTTTTATATATCTTTCATGATTGCCCATTACAAAATGCTGAGGAACTTTCCTCAGAATGGTGGCTTCTAAGATTTACAGCAATTCAAAAATCAATAGGACAAGCTCTGGGTAGAAGAGTTCATTGTAATCCACCTTTTTTTCAGGATGTCCCTGAGCCACAAATAATTGCAAAAAAATTGGATAGTGAGATTATTGCGGTGGGGGGAGGGGAAAGGAGGGTCTGTTCTTATGAATACAGAAGTTTTCCTTTATTACACTTTTCACTAAGTGTTTGATACTGCTCTAAATGGAATTTTATTCTTAGTCTGTACAACTCTTCCCTCAGTATATTTGTGTATATTATTCTACCTTTTTTGTGTAATGCTCTGATGATCTGCTTTTTTTTTTTTATTTTTATTCTTCTTAGACAAAAAAGATCGATTGTTTTAAGGCATGTTCAAAGCAGTATTATCTCCATGGGCTATAAACTTCAGTGCATTTACTTGAGTTAATAGGAGATTTTACATTTAAAAAATGAGTCTGTGACATGCACAGCTTTATCCAGTAGACAGTGACAGCTATCTTAATTCAAAATCACAAGACTGCAAACTACTTGCTACACAGGGAAAAAAAAAGAAGGTCTCTTTTCTATCCACTTATGTAATATGCAAAAGCAGTATTTAGCATGGCTTAGTACTTCCCTGTTCTGTGTAAACAGAAGAGTTGTTTATCTTCCTGTGTAATAGACTGGCACTGGGGCAGATCTCTGGGTGGGAAGGGAGTTTCAGCAATTTGTCCTCCCATTACAACACCTCATCCTGAATAATGAAAGCATTGTCTCTGCTTGAAAAAACTTCATACTGCTGGAAGTAACGATAAGGTTTTCGTGCTGAAAGTAAATATTGCTTTGCATTTATATTTGAGAATAAATTAAAACAAAAATTTTCTTGCGTAAAAGGGTTCTTGTTTTTCACAAGACAAGTTTTTAAGACAAGTCCCCGGTATCTATCTCCTATAGCATACCTGGAAAGTTTTTCTTCTGATCTCTAGTCCTGCTAAGTGCAGATATAACTGTGAAGACCAGCTAAAAGACAGAAAAAACAAGATTCATAATAAGCAGTCATAAGCATAAAGGATCATAAAAAATCTTGTACTTTGATGCTACAGATTGCTTTCTTCTGAACTATTCACCTTATGTAGTGTGAATTCCCCCTGTAGTTGCTGAAGAGGAGCAGACACTTTTAGGACATGATTAATCTACTATTTTAGAAAATTATTCAGAATGAGTTAAGCTACATATATTTTTTTCTTTCGACAGCAGGAGGAGCCTGGAGTCACTGGCTCTCATACAGGTGCTTTAATCTGATGAGATCAATTTTACCTTGTAAGCCTAGCTCCCTCATCAAAAAAAGATTTCTGCTGCCTTCTACTCTTGTGGCTCAAAACTGCCTATCTGCCCTAGGAAAGCAAGGCAGGTTTGTGAAGCTACCAAGTGCAAGAATCAAAATTTGTGTTTTCATCTACCTCCCCAACTCCCAAATCAAGTTAGGGCAGTGGAGGGGTAACCAAGTCCTTACACCAATGAACATTATGGCTATATTTGCAATGGTATTTACAGCAGTCTTTAATCTACCCAAACCTGCAGCGGTAGCTGGGTAGATTTGTTGAAAGACTGAAGTCAATGGTAGCTGTATATTTTCTGGAGAGGTAAGTGATACTTTTTAATTAACGTCTGTATTTATTCTCTTTGTGTGCGTGTGTGTTTTCCCTTATTGATAATGGTTTTTTTTTTAACAAAAAAATTGTGTATTCAGATAATCAAATTGTGCTCTTATCATGTCGGTGCAGTGCTGGATGTGCACAGATGAATACAGTAATTATTAGAAGTCTCCTTTTCAGGGTAAATAGAAAGATTAATAAGGATAGAAAATCCATTAATTTGTTAATTTAGAAGAAATCTCCCCACAGTCTCCTGATTAGTTTAGCCCATAAATCTCTGGACTTTCTAGAGTTGGAAACAAGAGATCAGTGGGTCCTGAGGGTACAAGTGACTTTCCATGCCTTTGCATTTATTACTTCCCTAAACCCACTGATTGAAATGTCCCTTCTGTAGAGGTCTATTTACCATGAGCAGATGTTCCAGCAGTGCTGAGTTCCCTGCTCCCACATTGCACTCCCCAGGCTACAGCTCAGTGTGTAGGACGTCTAGAATGTGCTGGGCATTTCTACATCTTGCTATACACATTGTCAGTCATCCATGCTGATAGATAAGAGGAAATAAAATTGCCTCTGTGTAAAAATGCTGTTTTGTTGAAGCCAGGAAGAATAGCCTTAATTATTCTACACCTAAGGAAATCATTGTTCTACCTGAAATAAAGCCTCTTTGAACATATCTCCCTAGCAACCATGGTACTCTGAACTCCACGTCTTCTTCTGAAAGATCCCGTGGTGCACCTCTGCTCTTCCTCATCTTTTTTATTGCTAATGTGCCAGCAGCATGGCAAAGAGCAGGTTCAACATCCTTGTCAAAACAGAGCACCACCACTCTCAGATTAAGTGCTGCTTTCTCTGCCAAACTAAGGAAAACTAAGGAAAAGAGTTGAAAGTCCGAGGTGGGGCAATGCTGTAGCATACTGGGGTGGATAGTTCTGCAGAGTCTACCTTTTCAGAGAGCAGGTCTGCCAAAGAGGCTTGCATGTTGCCTTAAAGCGGTTGCCTGAAAGTTTGAACCAGAGCAATATGCCAGAAGATAAACAACTACAGTAATGTCTCATACTCCATCTGTGATCAGCAACACACTGCTTGAGAGACCCTCAGTACTGTTCATAAGCACAACCAATTATATATAGTATGTATGTTAACTCAGAGTGGCAAGGAAAGTAAAGGGTTTTGGTGCCTGCTGTGCATTTGTTTTTCAGCAGTGCTTCCTATTTATCACTGAGGATTGGGAAACTTTGCACCATTAAAAACTCAGTGTGTAGTGCACCACAGCATGCACTCCTCATCAACTCCATTTCTTATAAGATGGCTCTATCATGAGTTTTGACAACATTCTACTTCTCAAAGGCAGAATTGGTGATAATCTGTGCTCTCAGAACTCCTCACCTAGTTCTAATTCAGCTGGCTTTCTCCAAGGCAGCTGCTGTTTCCTCCATCTGGCTTCCCCTGCTGTGTCTCCTTACTACTCTTGGCTCTGCTCTTTCTCTTGAAGTTCCCTAACTCCTAGTGAATTTGTTCTGCCTACTAGACCCTTCCATCTGTCCTGCAGTAAGTGCTATTAGGAATGCTTGTCTCACTTGGAGGAATTATCTTCAACGAATATTGGTGTGCTTCAGGAAACAGGATGATTCAATAGAAAAGCTTTCTAGGTATTAATATTAATCCAGGGCTTGGCATAATGTCAAGAAGTGGTGCTGCTTGGAAGCATTTTGTCACTGGGGTGATGATTGACCAGTCATGATTATTAATGAAATATTTCATTTTGGGTCAAATTAAAATTGAAAAGTGTAAAAATTATTTTGATTCTCTCTCTCATTCTCTCTTTCCAGTTTGACAGCTAAGCAGAAAAGAAGAATTATTCCCGAAACCCTCCTGACGGTGATATTTTTTACTCTCTCTCTCTACTATTATCTGAAACAAGCAATGCAGTTATTTTTGAGACTGGAGGAAGATATTTATTTCCCTTTACAGTTCCACTGCAACTAAATTAGAAATAAAAGGAAAAGAAGGTGCCAAAAAAGGGAGCAAAAAGCACTCACTTGAAGAATGCACATTAGGACTTCCTGCTATCTGCATGCTTCAAGAAAAGCCATATGCAGAGATGCAGTTGTGTGGCTCAGTTCTTCAAAGCTCATAAAAACAAAGAAAGAAAAAACTTCTTGGGAAAGAACAGTAAATTTGTCCATTTTAAATACCTAGATGTCTGAATTCTGAAGTCTTTTACATGAGAAGGCTAAATTATATATATTCCTTTATGCTTCCATAATGAACCTACTTCTTCCATTCCAGTTGTTATGGGGCACCTTTAACTTACAAATCACACATTTTTTTTCCCGCTAGTTTTTATATCTAGAAATTACTATTGCTAAAAACAACATATAAGGGATGATTATCATGGAGAGTACAGAAATACAATTTGCTTTTGCAGATTGTTTTTGCATTTGACAACATTTAGTTTTCATTATTGTGTTTACAGGAATGGGCCTGAAGCCAGTCTCCATTCTCAGTTTTACATTTCTTATAGCAACAATAAAGAAAAAATATTTCCAAAACAGGAAAATGTGCTTATAGTATGACAGAAATGGGCAATGAGCATCACAGGCAAGGAAAATATTTAAAATATGAAAATTTAATTATAATTGATTAGTGTTCACAGGGAATATCCCTTTAAACAGCAAAAATCTAATCCCATATTTTCCTTTTCTAAGATATATGAAGTATCTTAAAATATTGGTAGAGATGTGCAGTGAGCCTTGTATAATACTCTCCAGATCTCCCTCTGTGTGAGGGAGGAAATTTCAGTGGAAAACATGGGCTGTACACCTTTAGTGCTCTACTCTGTGAACATACACTCTGAGCATGCGACGTAAATTGGGCCATAACTGATGCAGGAATTCATGCAAACTGGAAACAGTGAAGGATGACTTGTGCACTGAATGTAATTCAGACATCTGAACTCTCGAAAGCAAACAGGGCCACGTAAATTCAGTCCATGATGACTGAACATATGACTAAGCCAATTAACACTCAATTGTTACTAATGCTTACATTGTGAGCCACCTCCTCATCAGATCCTCCGGTGCAGATCTGCTGCCTACCCAGTCTTGTACCCTTTGCCTGAGTGGAGTACTTTGTACTGGACCCTATTGTACTTCAGATTATTTTTTAATTCTTTTATTCAATTTTCGAGGTCACTCTTGGCTTCACTGTATATAGCAGGCCAGTTTTAACTTCTGGTTCAACATTCCTTGCAGAGAAAGAAAATGTTTATATTTCATATATTCATAACTTTAAAACAACATTAAATAGGTTATGTTAACATGAGTTTATCTCACAGAAAAGTTGAATGACTTGAAGACAATTAACATGGTTTACTAAAATCATTAAGTCTGTTCCCTAAAATGGCAACTTGGAACAATGGATTGGAACAATCATTCTACTTGGATTTTTTTTTTCTGATGGTTCACTGGTTTTAGAATCAGGCCCTGTGTTTCCCGTTGCTTTTTTCTTTTTTTCTTTTTTTTTTTTTTTATGTTATATTCTTTGCTAATTCATCTACCTATGGGAAACCTCTAGACAGTTCTGGGGAAATTACAAAACTGAATGAAATAAGAAGCTTTCAGAACAAATCTCAACCACGACCTGAGGGGTGGTCATTCAGGAGAAATGTAATGCTTTTCTGAATTTTTATTTTAGCTGTGGTAGAGTGGCAGGCCTCCACATGGAATTACTAAACTAACTTCACAATAACAAAGGTCACTATTTTTAAAAGACTGACAGATTTTAAACTACTGGTGTTTTTGAACCCTCTCTCTTTGCGATGCTGCTGAATGGAATATCCTGAGAAATTCTCTGAAAAAAACTCTGTCCAATGAATATGATCCTTATTTAATTGCTTAAAGGCAATCATGATTAGTGTTATGAGCAGAAAATTATAAACTTTGGAGATGTTAAATTCCTCCTGTGGTTTCTAATTTAACTTTTTTGACACAATAGCATAATTTTTAATTTCTGATCTACTAATGTGATTTCTGTCTTCCTTTAAACCTGCCATATATTAAAGCTCTCACTGCTCATCATCAGACTTTTTTTTCCTAGCTATCCATAGTGTGTATATG
>JAVCKT010030957.1:0-21423 GCA_032273925.1 Rhynchotus rufescens | reverse complement strand
GTATCCTGAACTGTTTTAAGAATATTGTGCCCATTTCCTTCAAACCTAAAAGAGAAGCCTAACCAAAAAAAAAGAGAGAAGTAGGAAGCTGCTCTTATCTTACCATGTTTGAGTTTCGCAAAGGAAAACGCTCTCAGTGGATCATATAGAAAAGGGTTGAGTATGGACTGGAATGGACCATACACGTTTAACTCAAGAATAGTGAAATTAACACTGACCAAGTGTTAGAGATACACAGTCTGCTGGTCTGCAGTTTCAGTCCAGGTGGAATTTGTGTGAGGATACTGTGATCAATTGGAAGTGGAGAGACTTTGTGTTTAAGACAAAATTAACTGTATTTTAACAGAGAATACTTGATACTTAACTATATTTCTCACAGAATGAACTTTCCTCTTACTGCTGAAATTACCAGGCAGCCAGAGGACCAGAAATTCCTTAAGTCTCTGCTGGTGCTGTGTTTATATCTGGCCTAACAAACAGATGGGAATCTGGCCTGCAAAGTTATCATTATAATGTTAATATAAATATAATTATATTTCCTCCAGCAATGGAATTAGTGCCACTAGGAAACAAAATCATTTTAGATTTCTCCTGCTGTGTTTGTATGAACTTGGGGTCTAACTGGCATCCAGGGAAATTTGGCCTTTGTGCTCCAATAATGTAATGCTATGCTTTCCATTCCGAGATGAAATTGCTACCAGTGGGGTCTATGCTGTAGGAAAAGAATGTTGTTAAAACTTCTGTTTGTTCAGGCTCTTTTGTCTTACCACATAAAGGTAGTTATTGATGGGCCTTCACACATAGAGATGTACATCTAGATATGCATGTGTGTGTTAGTTTTGAATACGTTTTTAGGGAAATTAATGTGCAAGATGCTATGGTTGTATGATTCACCACATGCAGTCAGAACTCGTGCTCTCTTCCTCAGGCAAAAAGACACATTATTTTTTCGCAGTCACCTCCCTATAAGCAAATCTGAAATGGAGCCTTCACACAGTCTCTTCCTATCTGCCCGAGCCCTAGGAAAGGCTAAGGACGGCTAAAGGTGCCGTGCGGCTCCCAGTGTGGAGTGCAATTTGTAAGAAAAGGATAAGCTCCCTCATAACTATTTCCATAGCTCTGAGCACAGTCTTTTTTTAAGACCCTGAAGGCAAGCGAGGCAGCTCAGATGAACAGGGGCAATTGAATCTGGCGGTGCAGTTTTCTCCAGCCCCGACAGGCCCTGCTAGGCCTCTGAAGTGCAGCTGCTCGCCCGCCACTCGGGAGCACTGGGAGCACTGCGGGGCTGGACAGAAAGGGCTGAGATCTCCTGCAGGGCTCCGGGCGCAGGTCCTGCCTTGTGAAATCAACAACTGTGGAGGAAGGAGTCGCTCCTGGGAATAGGAAGGGGGTGGACTTGGTTAAGCATGGCCTTGTATTCTCAGTTTTAGTCAGTTAGGAGAGAAATTAATCCCTGCAGATACCTGGAACACTTATCATAGAAAATATGGGCTTCTCTTAGAATCAGATTCTCCAGAATCAACTGGAGAGCAGTTTTCTTTGCTTATTTAAAAATGTATTTCCTAAGCTGATATTGCAGTGGATGATTGTTCTCAATAATGTTTTCAAATGAAGTAAATACAACAGATTGAAGCTCATTTCCCTGATATGTGGCCTTTAGCCATCTAATGCCCAATGTCCAAAAGTGGATATAAAATAATTATTGTGTGAGAGACTTCTTTTTCTTACTAAAATTGTTTCAAATAAGCACTAGAAAACCTAAAATAGAGCAATGCTCATCCCAAAGGTATTGTAATCATGATTTAAACTTAGCCTAACACAGAGCTTCTCCTTAGCCAAAGTAGCAACTGTTTACTTGGAGATTCTCTGCTAGCATATGCCATATGCACACACACAAATGCTCTTCTCTGTTCCACTCTCTCTTGCAAAGCAAGCATGCTTTCTGCTCTTAGGTGGAATGAATCTTTGCTTTAATTATTTTTATACCAATTAAATAATTCTAATTATTATTTAGGGAATTATTAGTCACAGCTGCAGTGAGTGAGCTGGAAGGATGCATCTCTTTATAGAGGCCACTGTAAGTCCTTCTTAAACCCTATTGAGGTTTGTGAATCAAGACTGAAGTCACTTATAGGTTTTGGAAAAATTAACACATTTTACCTCTAGTGCATCGCTGCCAGTCCCCTGCTAGGTGCATATCACCCCCCTTGCTAACCACTCTTGATATTAAAAAGTAATAAGGACTGAGAGAAAAAAAAGCATAAGTGGAAAGCCCAGCAAACTTGTCACAGAAGATGCAAGAGGAGCTACTCTCAGAGAGGATTCTGTTCTAACATTCCATACTGTTTCTCTTTTTCCTCTTCTTTTTCTGTCTTTGCTAGGAAATGGCAAGTGGTTCTGATTCCTAAAGTCAGGATAGAATTAATTCCCAAACTTTCTGGGTAGACTCTTAGTTGGACTGATTTCTAATACATAAATATCATACACTTGTGTTGCTCTTCCCCTCTGTATGTCTGAAAGCTACAGCATTGAAGAATTAGCCCCCAGGGTATTATTATCCACTTCCAACTTATGGCTTACAGAGGGGCTTGATGACTTCTTCAATACACTGTGGTAAAGCTCAGAAGGGAACCCAGCTGTCCTGGTTCCTCATCCTGTCCCTTAACCGCAAACCACACGTTCTTGCCTTATTAGTGACAATCACAGCACATGAAAACAGGCTATTTATATCTAAATATTTCATCTGTTCTCACTCGATATTCCCTAACTCACCAGGGTAATTATGTTGGCAAGGCAACAATATCTTTTTCCCAGTAAGCACAAACAGATTGTTAGATTTTCTGCTAAGATACAAGCTGCAGAAGAGCTCCCAAGTAACTAAGATCAAAAGGACTGTGTTTGCATTGAAACATCATTGCATCCTAGGGCAGCAATGGGAGAGAAGATTTCTTAACATCTTACTTGGTTAAATCTGACAGCTACGTTAAAACTACTGATCAAGAAAGTTTAGCACCTTAAACAGTATCAACATGGAATGAGTTAAGCCAGAGGCAGAAAGGATAAAATGAGGCATCGGAAAGTTCTGGGATTTTCTTAATCAGTTCAATGCCTGCTCGATATTCTCAGAGACAATGCAGGGGACAGGCATATCCCTTCTGCGAATTCCCAGCAGGATGTCCCCTGTCCTGTTATTAGTTCCTTTGTTGGAACCATAAAACACAAGCAAATGTGAAAAATCAATTGGGAAGTGGCTACGGACATAGCTAGGGGTTGTTAGAGGTTTCATCCTGGTGTCACAGCCGAATTCCCATCTCTCTCACACTAATTGGAGAGTTACCACCAAACATCTGGAGGCGACTTGCTGTGAAAAGGCTCGCACGCCTGCAAGGGAGAGGAAGGAGGCTGCGAAGGTCTAATGACAACAGGACTGAAACTAGCAGAGTACAGAGCAGATAGTTTAGCTGAATTTATACTTAGAATTTAGCCATTTGGTGTCTGATATGCTTTATCACTTTTATACAAGAGAAGGCTACAGGAACAAAAATTCACAGTGGTTGAAAGTGTTAAGTGGTTCCATAAAGAGAAGAGCAAAGGGATTAAGGTAAGCTGACTGATGTGAAAAAATCAAGTTATCAAGCAACATTAAAGTCCCCAAAGTATTGCTAACAAGCAACTTTGGATGTTAATGTAAGAAAATCTGTACAGAAAATCTAAACAGAGTAGTTAACAAAAAGTATTACAAATTAAGTGATTACGTGTTCTCTGATTGACAAATATCATGTTTGTTTTGTCAAAATATGTGCTTCCATTTATGCAGAATTAAAACCATCCTAGGCAAACACAAAAATTGATGAGAATTTTGCTACTGAAGTCACTAACACCATGTTTCACGCTATCCAAGGCAAGGACCTTTTAGCTTTTGACACTTGTTAGACTGTCTCATCCTGGGACTGAAATGACAGCTACAATCTGTCTCCCAGACTGTATTATATAAATGTCAGGTGTACAGTCCTCCTTACTTTTCAGGGAAATGCAGAGGCATAGTCACATCTACTACGTTAGTCCTGCTCAATAGGATGCTGGAGTTTATTGCCATAAAACTTGGTGAGATCTTCATAGAGGACAGCTGATGAGCAGTACGTTATCATCTATGACTAAGTTAGAACCTCTCCACTGCACATGAGCCTCCCTTTTTTCTTCCCCCCTCTTTTTCAGTGTTCTCTGACTTGAAGGAAGTCTCAGGAAAATGCTGAAGTGCTCCGTTGTTTAACATCTCAAATGAAATAGGCACTGTAACCTCTGAATGGCCCTGGAGCTGCATAGGAATTATTTCCTGCTCTTTGCAAAGGAAGATGCCTTCAGATTTTGTTATATGATAACAAATATGGAAAAGGAGGCCTCCTCTGCTTCTAGCAATCCTATCCCTCCCACTGGGCTTTCCTAGAGGTAGCAGAGTTAAAACTCCCAGGTTTTATTTTCAGAACAGGGTCGTTGCTCATTTTGATATTTTAAGTAAACAATTTCTAGCTCCCATGTATTATTCAAGTAGAGAGAAGTGGGTATCCAGTGCATACATAATCAAACATGCAGCCTGCTCTAGACAATCTTCTCAAATCGCTTGAGAAATTTCCGTATTACTGGTGTTACCAAACTCCATTCGCTTCCTCCAGTTAGTTAATGCTTTAAGCATCGTGTCACACGTTTACCCCACAGCTGTCAGGGGGGGGGAGCTTTCAAGTTTTCTTGGACTGTGTTGTATCTAAGAGCTTGACCATAGGAGAAGAGAGGTATCTAGACAGATGTTACTGGTATCACGTTAAAACAGAAATAACCTTTTGAAAGTAGATTTTTTTTTTCTCAGTGAGAAAATATCAGTTACACAGAGAGAAAATAATGGTTTTCAGCCACCTGCCTATCATGCTCTTTCATTACTGTCATGAAAAATCCTTATTGCCGTTGTTTGGGTAGTAATGTTGTGAATATTTTTGTTACTGCCAAAACATTTCTGTGAAACAGCTATTCAGATCATAGTGTCTCTAAACTGCACAGTGTGCACAGATTCAAAATTATTCAAATTGGAGAGATTACTGCATATTGAATTCCACAATAGAAAACAGCAGAACACTAGCATTGCTGTAGATTTACTGGAGTAGCTAAAGTGACACTTAAAGAAATTATTTTCCTTAAGTGCACAATTACATTGAGCACAAAATCCAGTACTTAAAGCAATATTTCACTGTCAGAAAAGCATAGCTGATGCAGATGTATTACCAAACCAAAGCAATAATGTAAAGGGCTTTTCCTAAATATATGTGAAACTGAAAATGTAAATTCAAAAAGTGCAGTAAATTTTCCAAGTTGGCCAGTGCTAGCAGGATCCTCTTAACCACTGTTTAATATTTCTGACTTCTGTGTGTTTGTCTTTCAGCAGCACACAAATTATGGAAAAGACTCTAAAATGTCAACCAAGTAATGTATACTGGAAATATCAAGTCTTACATGAGCCATCATATGAGGTATGTAGAAGTGTTCTCCTTGTATAATATGCTAAATAGTGTTATTGCTGATTTTCATGTGGGGATTCTGTGTTTCAATGACAGAATTGTAAGACAGCACTAAGGCCTTCTATAAATGTATTGGGAAAGAGCCATAAAGGTAGTCTTGGAAGAATCATAAGAAGGGCTCTCTGACTTGAAAACAGAGGCCAAGGTTATTTCTATCTGTTAGGGAAAACTGATGAAAACTTACTATGTAGACCAACTTTAAAGATGTAAAACCAGATGCTTTAACGTCTGGAGCTGTGAAGGCGTTGCTAAAGAGAAGTGAGGTCTGCAGAAAGAAGGTACCTTGAGTGTGTGACTGGAGTGCAGCTCTTGGGCCTTGTAGTCTTGGATATTCAGAAGACAGCATTTGAAGTTTGTGTTCTTTTCTGTGTTTCGGTTCATTTGTTTTCATACATTCAGAAAAACATTCTAAGAAGCAGCAAGAAAGTAACAGAATTAGGTAGGTTCCATAGATAGCGCAGGGAGCGCTTAATATGTGTTTGTAACAGGAAATAGCTGCCTATGTACACCTTCAATAGGGTGTGTTTTCTCATGGTATAGATATCACAGGGACTTCAGAATCAACAGTCTAGAATCTAGATTCTGAAAAAGGATAAACTGCTTTGCTGAACGTCTTGCATGTAAGAGAGTTTTAGGCAATCACATCCCTTGCATAAGAATTTGATATGCTTTTCTAGGCAAGGGAAAAGAGGTTCAAGAAATAACTACAATTTGGGTAATGTGCTTCGGGTAATGTGCTACACTCAGAGGATGTGCTTTCCCTCTTTTTCTTTTGATGTGCCTGCCATAGCACTTACACTGGTAGAACACATAGAACACACACAAAAGATATAGCACAACCACACACAAAGCATTCACATATCAAGACTATCTGTAACATCTCATTCAGATGAAGTTTTTTTTCCTTAAGAGAATTCAGAATTAAGATTTCAATGTACTGGAGGAGAACAAAATTCCCAATTCTCTTTGGTTTCACTTTTAAATTTCTAATCTTTTTAATAAAGATAATAACAGCATCTCATTATTTATCTATTTATTTAGTTTTCACTCAAGCTAGTTCATTGTTCTCAGTTCATACATTTCCTCAGAATAATTAGATGAGGAATTGAAAATACTAATTTTGGAAGAATTTATAGCCTTGCACTATATTTTCCAAGATATTTCATTAACTGAAGAAAATTTGATCTCCTCAAACACAGCTATAAAATATACACATAAAAAGCAAATGATCTTAGCATATAAGAAATGGTGCTAAATGAATTGCCTGTCGTGACACACCTTGCAGTCTGCAGTACTTTGGAGACATCAGGGTTGGCAGTGCACTTGATATTGGGGACTCTTTGTAGTAAAAGCACCCTGTCTGCTTTAAAGGTCAGAAGACTTCATGAACTGCCCATCTGACCATCAGTTTATACAAAACACTCAGGAGAAGAGTAGCCCAAGGTTTCCCACACCTCCTTGCTCACAGGCTCTGTTGTTGCTTGGAGGAAAAGTAGCTAGGTCTTGGTTCCCCACCTTAAAAACTGAAGCGTGTGTTATGGCTCTGATTTAGTAGAGCATTTCAACACCTAGTTTAAAGCATCAGACAAGCTCCAATGAGAACAGGAAGTGCGTGGGCAGACTAAATGACATAGGCACATATGTAAGTATTCTGCTGAATAAGTCTTAAAGTTTCAGTTGGGCAAATATTTAGTTAGATAAAAACAGCACATAACTTTTTTTCAATACTTTTTAACTTTTACTTAAATTGGGATGTGAAAAGCTGTAGATAAAGTATGTAAAATGTGGTGAATTAAAGACTTGGAAATTAATTTCTCCTGGGACCTTTTACAGTCTAGACTCCATTGACATATCCTGCCAATTTGTTTGCCTAGTCTCCCTGTGAACACAGCATTTGATACTCTAGGCAACCTAGAGATTCCTGATTAGAATTCTTGATTGCTACTTCCTCTAGTGCTCTGTGTTCATAATGAACTTTTTAAATATAATTTTTGGCTTCAGGCTTTCCATTCCACAAGAATTGAGATTATACACTGAAGTATGAGTAGCTTTCAGGGAATGGTAAATGTCTTCCTAGTATTTCCCAGCAACACAGGGACACAGAATGATGTAGTGAAAGCTCTCTAGAAAACAGGAATTTAAATCCAGAGCAGATGCACATGGCCTCCAAAGCGGGAGAGGAACCTGAGAACCCCTAAGCCTAATGGCTAATGAAGGATGTTAAGAAGAAGCTGAAGTGCAGCTGGTGATCACCCATGTGCTGGGAGGCTAAAGCTCCTCTTGAGTGTCTGTGGGGATTGATTCATGTACTGTCCATAGCTTCACTGCAGAACTCCTAAGCCATCTTTCGAGTAGGGGCAGGGAGACTGAGCATATCTGCTCCAGGTTGTCAGTGGCCACTCCAAGAAAAATAGATGTTCCCACAGGGTGACTGCTAATTAATAGTATTTCATAATACCTATGTATAAATGACAAGGAATTTGAGGTCTGATCTCACGTAAACAGAAGTATGAGAGATTACAGCAATATCAGTGATCAGTGATATCCATATACTAGTACTGATGAGGACTGTTAATATAGGTGACCCAATAGCAGTCATTTATTGCATAATGCTGGCACCTGAACTATAGGTACTGATGTACTAAAAAGTGCAGAACAATCCTTAATGAGTCACTCTGCTTTCGGGAAAGGTTTCCTTTCAACTTCCAGACATCCCAGTTCCTTGAATGGAAGGTAAGAGTTCTCAGTGTCTTCAGAATATCTAATAACTTACAGTATATTTAAAATTCTTGCTTTAATGGTACCTTACGGTAAGAGGTTCTAGGAAATACATACAGTTCAATGCTGCCCTCCCCACATGGCCCTCATTTTGCACGTTTTCACCATATGACTTCATGCTTTTCTCAAAGATAGATAATTCCCTGTGTTCAAGTCCCTTGTTAAGACAAGATATGTTGAGGTTGCCACTGCTGTGCTAACATGCTCATAGTTTACCCCCTACACAATGTGTACATGTTTCTGAAATGGTAGAATTTGACTGTGACCTTATTCACTACCTCAGACCAGCCCTTTGCTGGCTGTTTACATCAGTATCAACAAACTGGGGCCTTCTGGATATGGACCGCTGGAGACAAACTGAATAAAAGAAATAAAAAGCATTTCCACCAGAAAGATTCCAGTAACTAAACTAATCTTCAGGGGGTGATGCTGATTCATTAATGGTACTTCTTGCAGAGCCTTTATTGCTTTTTAGCTAAGCACACAATGCAGCTGTATAATTAAGCCACAGGCATAATATGGGACAAAAGGCACATGTGGCTTTTTTTGCTGTTTTTAATTTTCTTCCTTCCAGTTATTACTAGGCCTGCTCTAGTGGCAACAACAAAACATGAAGAAGTTGTGCTCAAACTTTGTCAGCTCAGATTCATAATTCATGCTATTTTTTGAAAATACTATTTTTTACTACCAAAACTGTTAGATAAAGCACAGTCTCTTCTAAATGCTTTCATTAGTCCAAATAGCATGATCTAAGGAAAAAAAAAAAAGCAAGAATACTTGGAATATAAATGAAAAATTATCTGAGAACAGAAGAAATTGTGAAAACTGATTCCCATTCTACCAATCAGATAAATCAAACATTGTTCTGCAAACTATATTGAAACCAGCTGCAGGAATAACCAGACCACAATTTACAGAGGGAAGTGTAGCTAGCTAATTATTCAAGATCTTCTTGGAAGATGCCACAGGGGCAAAGGTGCTCAGAAGAGCTGGCTACTTTTTGAAGACACTTTCAGAGATCTGAGGAAGAAACCTCCCTCTCCTCCCCTTCCACAGGAAGGTGGAGAATTATGGCAGAAGATAGATACTCTCAGAGAGACCAGGGTAGTCATCTACAAGGCAAGTTGGAAACATTTCTTTACCTCTCATCACACATTGCATTAAGCTACAATTTATTGAATCAAAGCTATAATACAGCTTTAACCCAGTCATGGTAATCATGCTTCAAATTAAATATCCAGACCGAACTGAGCTGACTTTCTGGAAGGAACATTTAGTATGTGCCAGTGATTACATGACACTTGTTAAGCAATAGCACTTCTGCTTTGAAACTGCTCTGCAACATTGGAAAAAAAATCTTTTAAAAATACATTTCTAAATACTGCATTAATTTATTCAACATGGTCTGTAAATAGGCAATACTTCAAATTCTACTATGGGCTAAGGGGATAGCATGAAATAGTTTTCATGGAAAATCCACAGTTTAAACTACCTGTACTCTCATCAACAAGACCTACTTTAGATTAAATAAGTAATGCTTGAACCTATAACTTGGCAAAACACCCATATCACCCATTCAGGATCTATTAAGGAATTCTGTTTTGACTTAATCTCTCTCTCTCCCAAATGGGAAGTGAAATGCAGCAAGCTTCTTTACAGCACTCTTTTTAGGATACTTTTAATATTCTGTATATAGCACAGCAACACAGGAAGTTTCCAGGACTGCAGCTGCAAGCTGCCTTTTTCTACAGAGAGCTACTTAGAGAAATACTCCATTGGTAGCTAACAGTTCAGCCACATTTATGAGGACTAGCGTCCTTGTGGCTCCTGTAAATAGCCTTAGCCTTCAGTCTAAGTTCCCTCCTTCAAGTTATATTAAATTGACTCATTTCTCTTTCCTACTGTATCTCTGACTGCTGAGCCTCTAAGGCCAAAGCTTACCAAGAATATGACTTAGAGACAGAGCCTTTTAACATCACACCATTGTGGCCTGCTGACCTTCATAATTTTTCAGCTGCATTGTTATTTTTGATGGAGATGGAGGCAGGAGATTCCTTCTGTGCTGCTGTTTTCTTTGTTTTATAGAGTGCTTCCAAGTTGGCTCTCCCCTCTGCCCACCTACCAAGATTTCCTATCCCAGACTTCCAGCTGAGGTTTTTCCTACAACTTCCTAGTCCTACTTTGGGCCTTTTGTTGGGAGCTTCATTGCTTCTCTGCAGTCCTTTTCTATTTCCCTCTCATTCAGTTCTCAAGCTTGCAGATACCTTGAATGACCTAGACCCTGCCAAGCTGAAATGGATGCCTCCTGTCACTTCTCAGGTGGCTTTTATGTAGCTGGACCTATATAAAGATAAGACCAAAAGAATGTTGTAAGTGTCACTGGTTTTCCATTGCTGCACCACTCTGCTCAATAAGATTTTTTTTTAATCACTTTAAGGGTGACCAATAACAATTTGGCCTGCTGGTTTTTTTAAAGGAGTAGTGCTCTGGAACGAGCCACTGTTTGAATTACTATACCAATATGGTGATTGAAAGGATAAACACTTTAAGTCAGTGATCCCTGTGAATTACATGTTATTGCAACTTGCTATAAGCACTGCGTTCTGCTTCTCACTGGAGGATTTTCCTGTGCTTGAGGCGTTTCCTAACAGTGCTTCCATTATTGCATTTAGAGTGTCATCCATAGGTCAGCCCAACAGGGCAAATCCCATTCATGGGCTTTTTTAATGTTGATTCTTGTTTCCTCTTTTATTTATTTTCTTAAGATATCCTAGGAATCTCTGAAACAGTCTAAGCAATTTTACCAATTACTGCAGGGCATGCTCTTCTCCAGACCCATTAAAGGTATGCAGTGATGGTTAGTAACGTTAAGTCTTAAGCTGCAGATTCTAAATCCTCCCTTCAGTCTGCTCTTCATGATTTTTAAATACCAATTTTTTTCCTCTTATCAGACTTTTTAAACTATTGCACAGGAGAATTATGAAGAGAGGAAGACATGGATTTTTGAGGATACAATTTTTTTCAAACAGTACATTTGACTCTTCTAGAACTTAAGTGTAAAATCAAAACCAATTGTTTCTCTTCCTTCTTGTTCCGTACCTGCAGCACGTCTGTCTGCCATGCTGCTGATGTACTTTCTTAACACCTCCTTTGTATTTCCCAATCTTTTCTTAAGGCATCCAGTTCATGCTCAGATTCTCCAGGAAGGAAAGACCTCAGCCGTTCTCACTGCATGCTGTTTGGATGCAAAGACAAGCAAAGCAAGTTAAACTTGCTGTGGGCCTGCAACAACCTATGCTGGAGTTCATAGGCTTCCCATAAGTTTGGGAAGAGATGAGTCCTGATATTTTTAGGAAATAATGTTGTTTCACATTATATTGTGTTTTTGTGTACGGCTGCTGTACACTTTCTTTGGGCAGTTATATGCCAACATTAGTAAAACAAAACCATTTGGTTATTATTTCCACTATCAACTGCTGGTGGTACACACTCACCTTCTCTGGACATGTTTTGTTCCTAATTAGACAGGAAGTACTTTACAGAGCTTTTCTTTTTTTCTTTTTAATTTATTTTTGGTTTTGCTGTTTTTATGTTTGTTTGATATCCAATACAATAGAAGTTTCACTTCAGTGCGAGGCCGCCTGGCACTGACAAAATGCAAACAATAAAGAGTAATAAAAATGCTTTTTTGTTTTCAAGTCACAGCAATATTCAACAACCATTCACTTTTTGCCTCTTTAACAGACCTGATTAACCGACGCATTTCATGCACACTTGCTACATTCAGATGTAGTCCTAGTTCCAATAAATAGCTGTTTCTCAACAAATTTGTTGGCAATCTATTTTATAAGTGATTCTTGATAAAGGATTTTTACACTACAGGATTTTTGTGATTTGTTTCATTGCCACAATGTATTATGGCTAGGGCGAAAAGAGAGCTGGGTGTCCTACTCAACCATAGGAAAAATACGAGCCTCCAACATCAGGAATCCATATAAGTTGTAACAGCCATATACAATATAGATGTGCTGCCCAGATGCATCAGGAAAATATTTCAGGTAGAGGTCGGGAAGTGTGAGCACCATTTCATGAGTCCCCAAGAGCACTGTGCACTTGCAAGGCTGTGTAAAATTCTGGACTCCCATGGTTAAGAAAGATGAGCTGAAACTGATGCTGAGAAGGGCTGACGTGAAGATGGGAGGATTGGGAAATTTGTCATGCAAGAGAAAAGTAAGAGACCATGGCTTCTTCAGCCTAACGGAATGAAGAGGGGATATAATCATCAGTTAATAGTTTTAGAGTTAATCTGGGAGAAGAGCTACCTAAGCAAGCGAAGAACAGTACTGTGTTTGGAACAAGTGGAGATAAATTTGTTATAGCTAAAGGTAAACTGCAAATTATGAAGGTTATAATCAGTGAGATCCTGGAACCATCACGGAGTGCCAGAGCAGAGCATTAACTACTTGTAAGATTCAGCACCTAAACTTCTTTAAAAAGGGGTATGTGAGATTTTGTGTGTTACAGGCCCTCACAGGGCCCTACCTATGCCCAAGGCTAAAAATGAATGGTGCCTAGACCCCTCCTAACACAAGGGTGTCTTGGATTTCAGGCCCTTATAATCTAAGCTTCAAACTTTTATGTTTTTGGCAGGACTAGAATTGCTAAAATTTACAGAAAAGCAAAGAAGGAGAAAACAAAAGGAAACGGAATTCATGTTTTCAAATAAAGTTTTTTTTTTCAATTAAATATCAGTATTTCAAATCCACAACATTTTTGGAATTAGCAAAATACTTGGCAACAATTTGATTGCTGGAAAACAGTATGAATCACTGAATTGGAAGACCAATATGAAACTGTATTTTTATCAATGCATATATTCAAATGTTTTTATAGTTGATTTTTCCAGGGTTGTGTGCAATTGAGAGCTGAAGAAAAGCTGCCTGGTAAGTCTGCTTACTTGCATCAGGAACTTTCTGGTGAATAAATGAAGAGGTTCCTATACAACGCAACGGGATAAATAAAGTAATGTTACAGAAATGATGTATTTACCTTATATAATGAGCCATGACACAAAAAACTCCTTCATATGATGCGGTCTCTAGCTAATGTACTAAATAAAATAATCCTATGACCTCTTCATCTTTTTCTAAGATTTTATATATATATATTTTAAATGTACCCCTGCAAAATTAATCCCATTTTCCTGCTATGATCTAAATCTGCAGAAAGACAAATCCATTGTTTTCAGTCAGCAAGTGAACATGTAGCTTTATATACAGCTACAAAACAAAGACAATTTCTCTTAACCAATATCATGATTGTCTTGTGGGACCATGCCAGCAAAAGGCCTTCCTCTTTGTTGTACTGGAAGACTCCTTCATCTCAGGACTTGCCACAAAACAAGCTTTGATCTTCAGAAGCATTAACCTTGGAAGCAGGTGCTTGACCCAAGCCACTTTTTTCCTTCCTCTGTTCCTAAGGTCAGAGGGCTCTCAGTAACTGTCTTATACAGACTAGAACAGCCACAGGTAGTGGCCACCAGTTTGCACAGGTAGAACAACAAGGTCGGGATTAAGAAGCTGGCTCTGCCTCTCAACAGCCCTGAAGCACTCTCCGCTTTTCAATCACCTATGTCTCCAAGAAAGGAAGAGTTAAGTGGAATAAACCCAAGGCTGATAACATAATGTACCCTAAAATAATGTTCCCTGCAGAATTGACTGTCTCTTTAAAATTTAGGGAGGATTAATTTTTTTGATGCCGAGGTAGCCAAGCATGATTCCAGAAGGCTCAGAAACCAGCCTCTTGGAGAGAAACTGGCAATGATCACTGAGTGGTAGAGATGCACAAATTTTCTTTATGAAGAATGTAATATTGCTTATTAGAAATAACCTCTACATATTCTTATGTGTGTCTAACCTAACTGACAAATTCTTTACACAATACAAAAAAGTTCTCTGCTAAGCCTGCTTCTTCCTGCTGATTGCAAGTTTCCAGTATAACTGCAGAGGAGGTTTTTTTATTTTGTTTTTTTTTTTCTTCAAGCAGAAATTCCTTTCCAACTATATAATCCTTTTCTGCTGTGAATTATCTAACATATCTTTTGCTGTTTTTTTTCCATTGTGTCAAAAGAGAAGCAAGGCGGTTTGTCTCGCTTGCTTGCTTGCTTGCTCATTGTCTCGCTAGCATCACAGATGCAGAGTGCCAGGGTCCAGCATCGGTGCATGTAAGAGCCGAGCCTCATAAAACATTTAACTGAAGCGAAGCAATTAGCCCTCCATTGCTGCTCCCCTTCACAATAGTAAAAACAGCTGATGTTCCCTTAACTTGAAACAATGGGAGGATCTGCATGGGCTGGGTAACGCTTACAAGCAGAGTAACTCCTTCCAGAGTGGGATCGTGAGAAAGTAAAGCCCATAAATGGCCTTTCAGTGGATGAAGTCCTGAACAGTCTTTTATAATGTGAACTCATCACTCAGCTGTCTGTAGATGCACTTTCTTTAGAGACGCTCAGTTCAACTGCAGCATGCCAGCTTTTAGCAACAAACCACTCTGCTGAATAATATTCTGTCTCAGAATTGTACTCGTCTCAATATTGATTTATTCAGCAGCATCTCTTCCTTCCAGCTCTCTTTTACATGCATTACCATGCTTGTACCTCTTCCTAATGATCTCAGAACAACCACCAGCGTTGAGAATATGACAAGAAATAAAAGTTGCTTCTAGCAACAGCAGTGAGACTTCATTTGATTAGGTACTAAGAAAAAAATCAAGTGAAGAAGACAATGAGCTCAGAAATTGAACTCTTCCACTTGAATCTAATAGTTTATTCTCTTTTGACTATTTTCTGCTCTTTCTAGTTTGGATCTTGCCATCACATCTCATCACTGGGTACCCAGAACTCAGCTAGATTTCTTGATAGCAATAAGGCCCTGTTCAAACAACGAACCCCTGCCCCATCCCTTCAAAATGAGTGCACAGTATTGTACACAGTATTACCAACTAGGGTGCTTTTAAGCATGTACCTTTCAGCAATAGTTCCTCACTCACAAGTATGAAACTTATTGAAATAAAGATGACTTCATTAATGGCAAGACAAGCATGGTTGATTTGGGGAAAAACAATGCACAATAAATAAAACCATCTACTTCCTTCACTACTTTTGGCAGTTTCCCACTGACTTGGTCCCCAGCTCTTGCAGTGAATATCCCATAGGTAGCTATTCTTTCAAACATCATTTCTCCTTCCCTATTCAATGCCATTACAGGCTGTCTACAATGATGTCTACTCATTAAATTCTTTGCAACTTCTCTTATAGAGAGGTCTGCCCAGTACAGGATGCTGAGGACCCTGGAAGGACTTCACAGTCCTGTAGGTGTAGCTATTATGGCTCAGAGTGCCACTGCAGAGTGTGAGGAATGAAAAACAAATGTGAAAGGACATATTTTTTATTACCCAACAGATGGTGGCAGAGAGCTCCTACCTTTCTGATTATCTGTCCATCTGGTGATCTGGGTAAACAGCTAAACAGATTAACTGGTTTTATGGGCATTCTTCTCTTCCTCACCAATAGATGGGAGCAGAGATTTTTCTACTCATGAAATTTTCAGGCCACAGCACTTACACATTTTTTTAGACTAGAAGGAAAAAAAAAACCCACAACAATGACGATATAGCTCATTCATGTGTCCACAGGGAGAATTATATTGTTTAGTTTAGTAGCATAAAAATGAGGTTTGTAATGGGAGTCAAATGGAAACCAGGAGTCAGCACACATGAATTCTTTAACCTTAGAAATCTCTGTTTCAGTATCTAGTGCTGGTCACATTCATTTAAAACATTTACAACTAGTCATTACTTCCCAGATATAAGTGTATTTTGGTTGGATTCAAGCCTTTGGAAAAGCAAATAAACATGTCCTAACTCCCATTCATTTTTCTTGGGGGATCAAAGAAGAAAAGCTGTCCAGATGTAAACAGCTAAGCCTCTAATGAGATGACCAGTGCATTGCTTCTCTCTTGTATTCTAAGCATTTAAATTACAATATTGCACTTGAGATGCTCTGCACTTCTAAGCTGCACAGCAGAATCCAAACTAACACAAAGCACAAGGCAGACAAGTAACTTCAGCAATTAGCTTTCACCATAGGTCTTTGACCTCTGGCCTTCCTTGTTCATCAAGGCAAGCCACACGCTTTGTTAAACTATATTAATTGTGCCTGGTACCTCTCTAGGGTCTGAGACATCAGCAAGAGCTTGTTTGCAAGAAGTAAAACCTCATGCATAGTTTATATTCAAGCTGAATTGACTGTGCTAGAAGTGATGTCTGAGCTGGTTCTCCATATGCCAGTCTTGGAAATGGAAGTGGAGCATCCACACAAGTAATATCTGCATGATACTCTACTGTACTATCTTGCTCCTCACCATCTCAGGCTTTTCAGCTCTGTTATCTCAAGAATCTCTGCTCTGCACTCCTCCTGTACTAATTAATCCCTGGATCCTTAACTAAGGCACCCAGGTTAGGACTGTCAGTCTTTGTCCTTGCTGTCAGCGAGTGAGAAATGTCTGGAGAGACACTAACAACTTGGTGTGCTGAGCTACCTTCTGACAATGTGCTTTTGTACAGAGTACACCTGGGTTCTGAGGCCAGCAGATGCTACCTTAGGAAGTGCAGCTGAGTTCCATGTTGAAGTGAGATGAATCTGAGCTAAAAGGCTTGATTTCTGTAGCCATTTGATGATGGGAGTACAAGTTAAGCAGTCAGGGCTGCCCAAAAGGATGCAGGACAATGGGGCTAACAGTAAAGTCATTCCTTCATTTTCCCTAGTACTTCTAACTCATAGCTCATTTTTCAGTTCCTCTACAGGTTGCAAGCAAAATGAATGTTCTTCTGGCAGTCTCCTGTTAAATGGAGCCCGGAAGTTACTGTCCAAGTTGAAGAGTTTATATAAGATGCATCACATTCTTCCACATGGTGAGGTTAAAATTCTTCAACCTGTTTAAAAACCTGCTTTTTTTTCATGAATTTCTCTACCCTGCAGTCTTTAGGTGAGCAGTGCCAAGAAAATGTAGTAATTATAATGTGTGTTACAAGATAACTGTAGTCACTTGCCCCAAACCAAGAAGTTGGAAACCTCTGAGGACCGTGGCTAATGCAGAGGGTAAGTTATCAGTGGGCACTGAAGCACAAATTACGCATGGCCGGCCCCTCCGCTGGTGTAAATTACTGCAGTAACTCAGTGACTGATGCTGCAAAGCCTGAGAGTGTGAGCAGAGGCACGTTTTAGTCTCAGCTGCTTCCTAAAGCCAAGAAGCAGAGGTCGTACCTGGGAAGCTTTTATACAATAATAGAAGGTAGTAGTCGCTTTTTCTTGAAACTCTGTTTGACTCTGCCCTGGCAAATTAGAAGTTTTCATACAATCAGGTATCAGCTCTCAGCTGTAAACAGATAAGTAACATCTCGGGAGTGAGGTGAAATTTCTCCTGTTGCCTCAGCCCTGTAAGCAGCCGCTGGCCCAGCGCGCCGCTCCGCAGTCGCCCGGCCCCGCTTAGCCGGCCTTGCACAGCGCGTGCCGGCGCACCAGCGCCAATGCAGTTCTCCATTTTTCACTTTGTTCCCTTCAGAATTTTCCATGAGGTATTTCTAATATTTATTCTGCATTTAGCTAAACTGTTTCACTCTCCCTTTTTAACCATTTCCTTCTTCAAATTAGAAGTGTTTTTAGCACTTTTTTCTGAGCCCACAGGTTTCCTTGACTCACTAAACTTCCAAAAGGCTGATCTTGTCTCAAGATGGATTTTGGCTGTGAGTAACATTTCTCAGCTTTTTTACATGTCATTTGCTTTACTCTGGGGTGCAGATCATTCCAGATCCCTTTCACAACAGGGCTTCTCTGAAGCCCAGGTTTAAAATGATTTTTTTTTCCCTTCTGGCAGTAATCCTACCATCCAAATACCATTGGTCTTAACTAGCAGAGCTAGTGTAGAAGTTGTCAGGTGTTCTGAAATGAGTAGAGAAAAGGAAGTCAGCCAACCACATGCCAAGGAGGAGGTCTTTGGAAGTTAATAAAAATCCTGATTTGGATTTTGGGTATGTTTCTAATTTACTCAAGCCACTTCTTCCCTCTAGTACTAAACTCTATTAAAAATAAACTCTTCTTCCCAAAATTATCTTCTGACTTTTTAACAATAACAATAGCTTTTCTGAAGTGATAATTTTTCTTACTGATGATTTCAATTTAAAATTAAAACCTGATCCTGCAACAGGGAGCAATACAGTTTTATAAGTGAGTAAGGGGGAAGTTTCTCAAAATTACCCTAGAAAACACCTGATTAAGATGTGGTAGTGGTTCAGCACTTAATACTGTGTACCTCTTACCCAAACTGAGCTGCCTAAAGGTGAAGAGTAAAAGATGAACTATTTTTTTCATCCATTGTTGAAAAGAGAGAAATAAGTACCTCGGGAGAACTAACGATGTCAGAGCTAAGGTAGGAAGAGATCCTCTGTCCTATAGGGGAATCTGCCTTGCCATTCAATTAAGATAAAGCTGAAGCAAGCAGCTTAGTCTAGATGCCCAACTTCGGTGAGGTGAATCTTGCCCCCAGTTACGTGGCATATGAGGTAATTTTGGTGGTGGTGTTTGGTTGGTTGAATTACAGTTTCTATTAAAAATATCAATGCAAGCGTCTGTGCCTTATGCACCAATTGCACCAAAGGGCTGACAAAAAGTCCTTTTGACCATGCTGTAAACTGAAGTTTGCAGATATTGGCAACTTGCCTGCATTCTTGAAAAGAAAAGAATCCAACTAATCATATGGTCTTCTTTTCATACAGACATGATCTATGAGATAGAACTAGCACATAACATTCAAACTCTTAACAAAAGTCTTTGTTTTTTTCCTGGGGTACAATTTATTCAGCACTGCAGAGGAGTATGGCTTCTATTACACATCAAAAGTGTTTCACAGGGAAATACGTTGCTCCAGATTGTTTATATTAAAGCCACACATATTCTATCAGTGCTGCCTATCTTCTGTGCCGCTCTTGATCTAGAAGCAAGAGATGCACAAAAGCAAATCAAAAGCGTGACTTGTGTGAATATGCTGACAGATTGCCACTGATTCTCTGGATGAGAGCTGCTTACCCAGTGGAATTTGTAGCTTGGCAGCACCGACTTCCACTAGAATTCCACAAAGGCATTCCTGTTGCTCTGCAGTCCAACTGCAGCCTCACGGCCCAAGCCATGATTTGTGGTGAGTACATTTTGCTTTGACAGCCCAATGTCACTTTGTTTTTACATAATCAGCCCTTTCTGTTCTATCTGTTGGCTTCAGATAACAGCAATGAAAAACATTTTCAAGTGGAACTGGCTCTTTTGCACTTTCAATAAACCTTCAATTATGTCTTTCAAGGACAGATTTGCCAGTAGCAGAAAATAAGGCAAATATCTGCAAGCTGAAGTGACTCAAAGCAAAGTAACGTGTACCTTCACTGTACTAGTGTTTTGTTTGGGGGACCTTTCCATCTGGATGAGCAGCAGAAACAGGGAAGCATTTTAACCTGTGAAAACTACCATGCTCCTATCTATAAACCACCGATAGGATTTTTATGTGGAGCCCTAAAGAGAATGACATGCCGGGCATTTTGCCAAATTCAAGAGCTCTGATGTTTGAGAGCAAAATAAAATAAACGCAGGCATTTAAACTCATTCCTGCAATCTGCCTGATGGCTGATCCCATGGCACGAACCCCAAACACATGCATTGTGTCAGCTCTGCCTCACGTATACCCTTAGGCTGCCCTGAGTACAACAGCTCTACTGCTAAGATACCGCTCACGGCACCTCCTCCACAAAAGGGAAGGTAATTAGCAGAGAAATGACTATTGGGGCAGCTAGAAAGTAGACAAGCAATCTTCGGGGTTTCAGTTCGTTGCATCATTGTCTTCAAACCAGGGACTAATCTTCCCAGACCCCACTTTGTAGCTGTTCCTTTCTTTCTTTCCTACCCCCCACTCCTTTTTTGCCGAGACTATGGCTTATTCTAATTCACTTTATTTCTTTCTTTTTAAAGGGCTATAGGGCAGCCTTACTGTTGCCAAGGATATGGTAAATGCATGTGACATCATGCCATAGAAAACAATCAAGTGAGTCACATTCATTCTTGGTTTAATGATGCTGAAATCAGTAAAGCTAGACTGGGAGCTACACTTATAAGGTATGAAATTACAGAAGGAATTTTCTTTAAGGAAAGTGCTGTTAAAATAAATTTCAGGTAGAAGTATACAGTTTTAACTTGTTTATGAAGGTTATGAAGGTTTTATTGCCAATCTCAAAGCACAACATAGATCAGAAGCAGTAAACACGCTAGTTTGACAGGAAATCAGCAAGCAGCATTGCAGACTGGAAAATATTGGATTTTTTTCCCTAACTGCACAGAGCCTTTTAGAAGACAAAGAATTTCTAGTTCTCAAAGGTATCACTGTTTTACCAAAATTTAATTAATGAAGAATAATATTTTGGCAACTGGCAAAAACACCTCTGTAGGATGTGGAGTGTTAGCAAGAGATGGAAAATTGCCTATGTAAGCAGCTCGGGGACAAACTCCCCGACCATTTGTATGCATGGTTGCCCTTGGGCGTAAAGCAAGACAGGCAGCCGCACAGGGCAGTGAGGGGCAAGACAGATCCTGAGCAGCTCCAGAGCCACAGGAGCTCTGTCCCAGCACATCTTTTGGACAGACTTGAGTTTGACTCACGGAAATGTAAGCAACTCTAAATGGTCAAATAAATAGAGGAGGAGATCTCCCTGGAAATATAGAAGGGAAATTCAAGGTATGCTAGCTATATAAATAAATAAACAAATAAATAATCTGTGTTTGGGATTCAGCCTGAATCAGCCTAGGATTCAGAATGAGTTATCTCTATTTGAAGTTATTTAGGGGGTTCTAGAATTCAAGAGTGTTGAATGATCAGATCCAGTGTGCTCCAGTAGCATGGCCCAATGTCCTGGACACTCGGCAGCATGGCTATGGAAAGCTGAAGTATTTCAAATTACAGTGACTGTGAAGAATTTAGCGCTCCACAGC
>JAVCKT010030956.1:0-17479 GCA_032273925.1 Rhynchotus rufescens | reverse complement strand
CTGTGCCAGGGCTCTGGCACCCTCACAGGGAAGAAGTTCCTCCTCACATGGAGATGGAACTGCCTGGGTTTCAACTTGCACCTATTGTCCCTTGTCCTGTCACTGGCCACCACTGAGAAGAGCTTGGCCCCTTCCTCCCTACATTCCCCCTTCATGAACTTCTACATGTTAATCACATCCCCTCTCAGCCTTCTCTTTTGTCCAGGCTGAAGAGGTCCCACTCGCTCAGTCTCTCCTCATACAAGAGATGTTCCAGTCCCTTAATCATCTTTGTTGCCCTATTGCCCTATTATCTGCAAACATCAAGGCACCTGGGTCTTCACCACTCACGCTGGCCCAGCAGGGATGAGCCAGAAGGAGCAAAGTCTTCCAAAGAAGGAAGCATGGGAAAGTGCTGTATTTGCTTTGAGTTTCTTCGCTGACCCTGAGCATTTTCCCCTCTCCATTTGTTCCACCCACCACATCAAGATACCAAGAGAGGCACAAGGGAGTAAGAAACTTGAGTGGCTGCCACTCGGAAGAAGCTACTGTAGTTTGACAAATATGTAAGGGAAGATGTAGACAAAGCAACAGCAGTGACAATGACAAACCCATTGCACGTTTTTTCCAAGCACATGCTTTGGGCAGGGCAGCCAGAGAGAATCTGCAAGGCCATAAATCAATGCGCTGCAAACGGCGAAGAGAGACGGATTGTGAAATGAACTGCAAAATAAACATCCAATGTAAACACTGGAAATGCAATGGTTTGTTTTCTCTGTCTGGGAGTCCAAGTCCCGGGCGAGCCGGCTGCTCGCTGCGCTCAGCTCCAGCGGCGGGCACGATTTATGGCTCGGCCTCTGCCTGCAGAACGCCGTGGTAGCAGCTGCTCCTCTTGGCCAGCCGAGGAGGAGGAGGAGGAGGAGGAGGAGGAGGCCGGTGGCAGCTGAATGTCCCTTTTGTCCTCCGACCCAGCCTCACCGAGCGTTTGCTCAGGTGTTCCTTAGGCTTTGCCCACGCATTCCTGGGAAGGGCTGTCTTGTTCCTCCTAATCCACAGGGATGCCCTCCCACATCCCTTCAAAGGAGCTTTGGTGACCCTGCCGTGACACGAAGGCCCTGGACTGCTCCGGGTTGCCTCTTTCTCTGGGGCCTGGCTTTGCTGATAAGCAAGGCCTACCAGACTCCTCTCCCACCATAGCTCCCGTGCCGCTCGCCCCGGGCGCCGCTGCTTGGTGTCGCTAGTGGCTTCTCACTGGTGCCTTCTCCTAGGCCAGCCCGTCCTCCCTCCTTGGAGAGCTGAGCCGTGCCCTCAGGAGGAGAAGCTGGCCACCTCTGATAAAACCTGACCTTTGCCTATCTGCCTTCTCCCCTGCCTGTCAGCTGCTGAGCCTCCAAATCTGCAGACACCCAACCATGCGCCACGTCACCTGGTGCCCTGCGGTGGCCACCTTTGCACAGCTGAGCTATAAGGGTGTTCTTGCCCAGAAAAGGAAACCTACAGGGCAGGGATCATCTCAGAGCTTCAAATCCAGGATTCAGGAGAAGCAAAACGATCATTTTTTGTTTGCAGCAAAATGTGCTGGAAAAACGTTTCAGGACAACGTGCATCTTCTCCAGAGGCAAAGGGAGATACTAGAAAGCAGGAGGAAACAAAACACCTCGAGACTTCTTAGCTGGCAGCTGCGTTACACCAATACCTCTCTGGGGTCTAGGGCACAGCCCGGCTCACGTGTCAACATACCGGGACAACGTTGCTCAATACCTGTTACACTCAAACCAGACACAAAAGATAACGCTTTGCTGCTGTACATAAAGACCTGTGCAAAAGCCTTTTTGCCTTTTATTTTTTCCTACCTTTTTTCAAATATATTTCAACTCTTTAATGCAAGTCACAGTAGCATGTTCCAAGGGACCCCAAGCAATCGTCCATCAAATATTTTGCTCCTCAGAACACTCTTAATGAAGACGATTCCACACCTCTAGGAAACATGTTAATTACCTTCATAGCCAGGAGGACATAACCCACATTCATTTGTGCAAACGAAAAACACAGTGATCTTTTCATAATCTTTTACATATGGGAAGTTTCCAGCCTCAACCGTTCTGTGATTCTTTCCTAACAAATAAAAGTGGCCTTTTCTGGTGGGTTGTCCTTTTCTATGTTTCTACCCATTCTTGTGACTTCTTCAGACTGGCTCCAGCTGGCCGGTGTCTAGGTCTGCTGCAGCGCTACAACACCACATTACTATTTTGGAGAGTTTCTAGCTCATTAATTCCCACAACTCCTTTTCTTCAGCGTTGTTGCTTGTCCCCCACTTGGCAGACCCGCCGCTGATTTGTTTTTTCTTAACGTTGTTCTGTGTGCTTTTGTGCAGGCTGTTCCAAGTTGTTGCTTTTCTCTCCTGGTTCATCAAGGTCATTTTGAACTTGAGGAGGAAGCCTCTCCTCTGAGTGCTTGAAATGCCTCGTGGCTTAGTGTCAATTGCACCCTTTTATGAGGCTTTTACTTGTCTTCCAACAGTCTGAGACACTCATGAAAACACTGAGTAGAAACAGGGCCAAGACAGAGGTCCCACTGCAGGCTCCCCCTGCGATGCAGGCAGGGAGCTACTTGTAATGCCCTGCAAATGCCCCATTTTGCAAGGAGCCATGCACCTGTCTGGCAGAATGTCCTTCCTAAAGAGTGTCATGAAAGCCATGTCCCAAAGGGTGCCTTGGTGGCACGTGGAAGCAGCTCTCCACTGTGCACAGCAGCCTGACACACTGTGCGGAGCAAGTGCCTGCAGCTTCTGGGAGCACCTGCAGACCAGCAAGCAGACACTGCTGCCAGCTTTTGGGTTGACCCTCATGGCCATGGGCATCAAGCCAAGACTGGGTGGAGCAGGAGCATGGAGACCAGGGGACAAGTGTGGCCGGAGATTAGGGTCGCAGGAGGGTGATACACCAGGTGGGAGGAGAGATAGCCCTGGGATCCTGGTTTGGAGACCAGATGTGAGACCTGATAGTTGTCCAGTGTCTCACTTGGGGGAGACCCAGCCCGTATCTCCAGGCTTCACACCTGCAGCCAGTAGTGCTGCCAGGAGGATGGCCAGAGGCTGAAAATGAACGCACGGCTCAAAACCCTATGTGATAACACAGAGAAGTCCCCATGGAAAAGTGACTTCTAGCTTTGCAGTTTCTTCAGCAAAGAGTGGGTAGTCCATAATGCGTTACGAAACATGAGGAAAGAGACATCTTAAGTCATTTGGTTTTAATTAGGGGACATTATCTGCCTTCCCTACTCAGTTCACAGTTTCAGCCTTGACTTCAGCTTTATCACTATTCAAACTTTCTACATGCATTTGTGTGAAGAAGCTGAGTACCTGCAATATCCCAGGGCTTCTGGCGAGAGCTGGGCTCTCAACTGGCCTTACCATTTACACTCAACATGTGAGCACTGTGTGTGCTGCAGGTGCTCTCCTGATGATGAATATCCTATGTGAGGGCTACGAGGCGGCAGCGTTTGTTTGGGGGCTTCTTGTGTCGTGAAATATACGGGTTTGTACAGTCCCTATTCCTAATGTTGTAAAGATCCATCCTTGGGTACACAAAGTTTGGGTCCACAAAGTTCCAGAGGCAACTACCTACGGACAAAGAAGATATTTCACATTTTGACATACATGAGATTTCAGTTGTGAGGGGGCAGAAGAATGTAGTTCTGCTCTAGCCATCTCTGTACAAACATCTGTTGTTCAGATCCTTCATCTTCTATTCCAGGTGCTAAATTCAAACCACCATTACAGTTTCTAGAACAACCTTATCCTGAGGCTCTTGGCATGGAAGAGATGTCTGAAAAGGGCTAGACGGAAAAGCATTATGTGTGTGCGTGTGCACAAATGTGCTAGACAAGTCACCTTTAGATGGTCTTTCCTCAATCATGAAATCATCCAATCTGCCTATATGTAAAATTTGACCTTTAAGTTACAGTCTTGAAAAGCTACGCATTCATTCACAGAGGGCCATCGATTGCAATAGAAAAGAAATAGTTAGGATGTTTGTTAGCTTAAGGACGAGGCAATCAGGATAAATCCTTCAACCTTTCAGAGAAAGATTTAGTAAATTTTTGACTCACTGAAACACAACTAATCAGAGGTTGCCAACTCTGTTTAACAGATTACAGAGCAGAGAAGTACTGGAGGTGATTGAATTGCATTTGGTGATCCTGCAAGAGGGCAGACAGCTCGGCACATTCTGAAGATGGTTGCTCTAGGTTGCATCTAGGATGCACGAAGCGACTTCACGACACCCATTTCTCACAGAGAGGCTCAGGAGAACAGGGGCAAAGAGAGACACTTTTCAAAAGAGAGAGGCATTCATTTTTCTCCCGGCTGCATTGCTTGTAGTGCTGTGCTCTGAAGTGGCCTTCTCTTGTCACTGCACATGGCCATTCCAGGGCCACAGACTCCTTGAACACATCCTCAGCTCCTCACCCTGTCCTTAGCAGACCTTTGACTAGAGCAAATAGTTCGTATCAGCAGTCAACTCGCTTGCCTGCGTGCAGCAATATTTAAGGCTCAGCCTATATTAGAAAAAGGTGGCTGGCGTAGCAAGGACCAGCAAATTCTTCAAACACAGGCATAGTTTGTAGCAGCAAAAAAGAGGGGTTTCTTGCCAAAAGAGCTGGAATTAAATGAGTCGTACTGGCAAGGAGCTCATGCCAGATAAACTGTGTCTACACTGGGATTCTTGCTTGTATGAAAACATCATTAAAAATACTCATGCCCACAACTGACATTACTGTCCCCACAGACATTTTAATATCTGGCCTTAGAAAACCAGAGTATGCACAAAAGTTAGAAAGTACAAAAAAGGACTCCTTTTCAAAGAAAGGCTCGTGGAGATTAAAAGTTAAGAAGAACATTTCTGACAGCAATGGGAAACAGTGCTAACTTTGGGCATAGAGAGCCAAGGCAAAGCGAGGAGGAAGGAGCACCTCACATCCATCCACCACGACAACATACTGCTTAAAGGGTAGAGCTTTATTAGCTCTTTCTTCACCTACTCTGCTGTGTGCCATTCCTGTGTTCTCCCATCTCTTGCTTTTTTCCTTACATGTGCAAAAACGGTCACTTGTAGGCCTAGCTTGCCAGCTGGGCAAGGCGGGAGGAGGCTGCCCTCACACACGTGCTTAGGAGGGTGAAGCAAACTGAGAGGTGCTCCCTAGCACCTAGAGGTGCTAACAGGAACTTGGTGTCCTCTTCCACAGGGCCCTTTCTTGAGACAAAGATTTTGAGAGGTATGGCGAAGAAACTGTGGAAAAGCAAAGAATTTCAGGCAAGAGTTTTAAGATGCTAGCTACTGGATCTCAAGCACCTCCTCAAAGATGTTGAGTTTCTATGAATGAATTGCCACCTGCATGTTCACTCATCAACAGTGCTGTGAAATGGGTTGACCTCAAGTCCTGGCAACAAAACAAGCTAAACACAAAGAATTGAGGATATGCATTTACCTGTATTAGCAATTCCAGGAAAACTTCCTTAATAGCTGCTTCTACTGTGCAGTAAGCCAGTTTGCGTGGAGGCTTCCATGAAAGCAAGGAATTTGAGCAACTTGATTGCACAGTGAGGAACTCCATACAAATGCACCCCTGAGCTTCCTGTTTGCTTCCTGTTGCTCTTCTAGCTATTGCCTTAGATACAACCACTTCCGAGCACACATCTGATACTCCAGGACAACTCTCAAGAGAAGGGAGAATGATGATGGGTTTTATTCAATGAATAAAGGAATTAAGCCTTTTAAATATATATATTTTTTAAGAACCCCTTTCTAGATACTGACTTTTCCCGAGGACATTAACTCATAAACTAGTTAATGGTGTACAAGCCTGTATAGCCTTAAGTACAAGGATCCTATAGTGATTTTAAAATAAAATGCGATAGAGGAGGAATATTCTATATCTAGAGAGGTGTTTTGGAGCAGCTTAGGAAGGACGGTCACAAAGTGGAGCGACTCCAGCTCTGTGGTAGTCAGGGAGGTACCAGGAGTTATTACCCTTGGTGATCGTTCACCAGCGTTTGTTGGGGAGGCTTCTTCAGACGTGGGCATGGAAACACAAACACGTGCTGCAGGTTCCTTCACTTCCAGGTGAAGTCCTTATTCTGGCGCCCCAAATGAACTTGCAAACCCAGGAAGTTGAAGCGGCAAAGGCGACGTGACACCAGGCCCGTCCTTGGGAGCGGAGGCTCCGAAACGCCCCACGGCCCTTCCCGACGCAGGGAGGCACAGGCAGCGGCGTCAGCGCTTGCCGACGCGTTTTATCCATATTCAAGGAAGAACTGCCGCCTTTTCTGGGTCCGTTTTGTGCATTTTGAGCACGGGCCCTCGGTATTGGGGCTGCTGCTCTTCCAAATGGCCGCACACGGCCCAGGAGACCCGGCCTTCGGCTCTGTGGGAGCCTCTAAATGCCACTACAGGAGAGATTTAGGACAGATAAAGACCTATGAATAACACATGGCCCTGTCTCGTTCAGGCCGAGCTCCCCAAAACAAGAGCTGCTGCTTTAAAACCAGTTCCCCCCTCTGGGGGGAGGAAGCATGAAAAGAAAAAGTTGCTCTTTAGTTAGTTATTCATGAGGAGCGGCACGGAGCTATAAGGAAACAGGATGATGAAAGAGCTTGGGCGGCATCACGCCTCTCATTACGGCGCCGGGCAGGTAAGCGCCTGACCCGCGACGGGGAGAAGTCAAAGTCCTCAGACGAACCCTCGCCGCTCCGAGGGATGCGAGCGCCCTATGGCAGCGGGGCTGTTTCCTGGGATAGGCCTCCCGGCATGTTGGCATGTTCCTGTTGGAGCAGGAGGAAGCAGGAGGCTTCCAGCCAGCCTTGGGGCTGCCAGGCCAGGCCTGCAGGAAGCTGGCAAGGAGGGGACAGAGGAGGAAGGGGGTAAAAACACATTTTGGAGGAATTTGGAGATACTTTCATGAAGATTTTCTTGCATTTTTCCTGTCCCCCTCAATTTCATTACATGTCACTCACAGCATACCTTTAAATCTACACGGCCTAACGTGACATTAAAAGTCTATTACGACAGTTATCGTCATTTAGGCCAATTTTCACTACTAAATTGAGACGTTTTGTCTTGTTTTCTAGGTTAAATAGTTTCCTTGGTGTGTCATCAAAGCATCACACAACAAAAATAGTAGGCGCTTTGTTCTAAAAAGTAAATGGCATATGTGACACACACGTAACCACTGGTGTCGTTAATACGACAAGAAAAGCCAGATCTGGAAAGAAAAATTCCCAAACTAAGCCTTAGAATTTTATCAGACGATTCCAAAGTGTACTAAAGATTCAATCAAAAGTTAAAAAAGAAAACCTCTTTTTTGTTCTAACATAATTTCCTATGTTGCTTTTTTGTCTGAAAATTGAATTTTTATCAAAAAAACATGTTAATCAAAGAATTCCATGGGCAGAGCCAACAGGGAAAAGGACACGTGGTCCAGGAAAAGCAAACACGAAAGCAACTAGACACTTGAAAAGTCACTGGAGGTGGAGTGGACCTGTGTGCCAGTGACAGACTTATCATCTACCTGATGTATCTTGTGCACAGCTTCACCCAAGAAGCCCTCCTGTAGAAAAGTGAGGTATCAGTCGTGATGATTTCCTGCTAAAAGGCGGTGGACTCCCAGATTTGCTTGTCTTGAGCCTCTCAAAAGTCCCTCTAGCTTATTTGGCAGCTGTAGCCAAGCAAGTGCTGTACGGCCCTGTTTTCCACGGTCTGGTCTAACTAGCAACTCAGCATATGTGGTGAGGAGCTCCCAAAATAGCTCCCGATTGCCTCACGAGTGCCAGCAACAGCCTGAAAAGCCTTTTGTCTTCTGGGACTTGGAGAAGTTGAAAATGTTTGGACTTATTTTGAAAGTATTCTCGAAGATAAGAGGGATATACTCCAAGGCGGGGTGAGCTGAAGGTCACTATTGAGATATTGCACAACACAACGAACGTGGGTTACCTCGACACGCACGGGGTTTGATGGCCCCACAGCTGCTGCTGGCCCTACCTAAATGCAGGCTCAAGGTGGGGACCTTCTGCGCAGGCACCTACGGGCCAGAAGCTGTCATCAACAGCCCCAAACTGCGGTCCAGGGGGGTCAGAGAGAGGAGGACAGGGGTTGTCACTCCGACAGCCTGAGCACTGCTAGGATCCTTCGGAAGGGGATCCATTTTGCAAGTAATTTGGGGAAACTGTGATTGCTGCAGGGCATAGGCTCGCTCTCCTGCTGGGAACGCTGGTGCTCAGCTGAGCCAAGTAAAAGACCTTTTTTTTGACTATATCTTCTATTTCAAACCAGGTCTAGTTAAGACAAAGCCCACATAGCTCTTGCATTAGCTGTATTAAACAAGGTGGCAAAGGCTGTGATATCTCTAAGCTGCTCCATTTACTGCAGCATTTCTGGATATACTGGAGCAACCTCCCCTTGAGTTTTGCATGGACAACGCAGCAGCCGCAGTCCTAGACTCATAGGAAACCCCTCCCATGCTGCATATAAAAGCTCTTTCTTGAAACCATCATTTACTTTTGGAAAATGACTCCAAAAACATACACATCTGTGGTTTCCCATCAGTGCGGGAGAGCAGCTTTTGTCCACATTGCTCATATTTCTTAGCACGCTCTCCTGTGCTTCGTCCAGAGCCGCCAGTATAACTTTCTGCTGAGTCAGGCTGCTGGTTTCCTTATCCCAAATCCCAAACGGGTGGTTTCGAGTACTCCAGACATTTTTCAGCTGTACTTCGAAACCCAACCAAGCCCGCAGGGATATAATTCTTCTACTGACTGATTTGTGATTGAGTTGGTTTTCTCCCGGGAAGAGCAAGCAGGCCTGCAGCGGCAGGGCTGCAGCAGCCACCCAGCACCCCTCCTTTCCCCCAAATCAAGTGAACTTGGTGACTTTCAGCAGCACCAAATAGCCTGAACGTGGGCTGTTTGACCACTAACACAACGCTGGTGTGGTGCCAAGTTGGACTGCTGCTTGCCCTTCTTGCCCAAAGAGCTGCCTTTGGGGACCACAGCGCCCTGCAGAGTGCAGGGTCCCCCTGCCCTGACCAACCTGTTTGCCAGCCCTAGGGTTTCCCCCCAGGTACCCTGGTCTGCTGACAGGCACCCTTGGTAGCTTACGGGATGTAGCAAGGACCTGGCCCCATCATGATCTGCTCCCATTTGTACCTCACGTGCAGTCACTTGCCCCTTTCTGCACCGTGCTCCTGCCCCACTGTCTCCATCCCACTTCTAAATGCTGCTCGGGGTGCAGAACACCCACCTCAAGGCTCTCTCCTCCTCAAATACGAGACAAGAACTTGTTTGCACCCCTCTGAATTCATCACCCTACAGCCCTGGAACACAGTCCTTGGATGCAACATCCTCTGTCCCCAGCATCCATGCTGAGCTGGAGCAACTTATTTCTTTGTTCCTTTAACTTTGTGATTCATGCTGTTTGTCTTGAGAAGTCTTGGTCATCACAAATGTCCCTACATAGCTTGAGAACTTGCAGAGCCCTGCCACACATTTTAAAGGCAGGTTTCTCCAGCCGTGTCCCTTGCCAGGGCTGGCACTTCTCAGCCTGGAGCACCTCAAAGGTGTGTTGATGCTCACAGAGGATCCGGTGCCCAGGGACGCCTCCGCTCGGGGGCTTCCTCTCGAACCCTTCCATGTGGCCACATCCAGAGCCCACCAAGGCCAGCGTAAGCCAGCGGTCTCCTCAGCTCCGGAGGCCTCAGGATCAGGCTCCTCTCCCCAGCACCCACCTCCCCCATCTCCTCTGGGGTTGCTTCCAGCTCATCCGTATTCCAGATCCCGTGTTCAGATGCCTCCAATACAATAAAACAGAGCAAAGGCAGGTCTGCAATGTAGAGATCCATTAGGCTTTATTTACATGCGTCACCATCTCTTTTACAAACTAGATTACAATTTAAAATGGAATACACAAGGCAATATCTACTAACACCAAGTGGAGTAAGCACTGCGTCTCGACTTCATCTGGAAAGGGGCAGAGCTCCAAAACAAACTTGCTTCCAATCTCTGTGTAGTAAGGAAGTATATTCATCCAGGGCAGCATCTTTTTTTTTCTTTTCTTTTTCTTTTAATATAAAATCCTCCATAAGAATGCAACATGAGAGTGTCTGCTTTCAAATGAAAGTACAAGATAGCCCAAATGAAAAGTATAAATTGTTCAGCTCTTCGATACGTAAAGATGGCCATGCGTGATAAGGCTGTGGATTTAAAATTCTTCCAATGTACATGGCTTGAAACAAAAACAGATAAAACAGCTTTACAGATACTGTATACATATTTTTTTCAATCATGCAACTTTTTTTAAAAAAAAGTTAAACATGTGAAGCCAAATGTACAATCCATTTTTTCCAACCCATAGTAACGAAATGTATCTGGTCCCCCTTCGCATCTGTTGGCATTCCTAATGTACACTGCGTACTAGAAAACAATCACAGGACACCAATTGCCAAGCAAGGACATCACTTCAGAGAAATACAGGACCTAAAAGGTAGCTTTTTGGAGCAGTGGCACAAATATCTCTGGAATTAGGCAGTGGCCAACTATCTAATTATTCTCAAGAGAAAAAAAAAAAAAAAAACCCTTACAAAATTATTAAATAAAGCCCCAAACCCATGACTGCAGAATTGCATTTTTTTCAGAACTTTGTTTAGACAAAGAGTTTCAGCGGGACGTGTGTGGTTGTTCTGGACCTGTATCTGTTTTTCAGGACTTCAGAAGGAAAATTTCTATCCATAAAGCTGTTTGAAGCCTCAAAAGGCCGAATTTCTCAAAAGGTAGGTTCCCCAAATCAGTCACTTCCATCTATATATTGACACAGGAAAAAAAAAAGTGCCCCTGTGAATACAGGGAGATGTATTTGCCTCTGAAGATGAGGGCGATTTCTAGACACCTAAGTGCCCCTGCAGGGCAGCGATGTTCCGGCAGGCATCCGGCAGCAGGCACCTCTCCTTCCCTGGAAAAGCAGGGAGCCAGGGCAGCTCGGCCTGCTTCCCTTCCCACTGCTGGGAGGTAGATTAGGCCTTACAGCTGCTAATGCTTTCAATATCTATATATTTTTTGAACTTCTCTACCACTGACCAGTTGTTTCCAAATCCTTTTTTCCTTATGTTTTCTGTGCAGAGCGGACTGGATTTTTCCCTCTCACTGAGGCCGGCGTGAGGCAGCTCCATGGCCTCGGAGGAGCTACGTCCCGCCGACGGAGCGGAAAGCGCTCGGCTACATTCAGACCGACCACCCCGCGTGCTCCAAGGCCTGCTCCCTACCAGGAACACAAATAACACGATGGATTCTCGTCACACCACCCGGGCGGGCCGGGGCCACGTTATGAAGAGCTCTTGGTGGTGGTCGCTGGCCAGGTGGCCACCAGCTCCGCAGCGGTGGCCCAAGAGCAGCGCCCGGTGCCAAGGGAGCGAGGGCGGCTGGAACGTGGGGCACGAGTTGGCAGGGGAAGGACATCAACACCATTCATGTTTCAAGGCATAGCAGGAGCCGGACAACCATGGGTGACCACCATGTGGCCCAGGTGTCCAAGACAGCTGGCCACCAGAAATACCTCCCCAGGCGTGCTCAGCAATGAGCCTCAGATAAACATAAAATAAACTAGAGTCCCCACGGTGACCCGGAGACCACCTGGATGTAAAAAGGAAGAGAGAAGTCTTCTTAGAAGGGAAAGGCTAAACCCTTAGCTGCTTGGGAGGGTGGGTGGGCTACGGGGCTACGACAACCACAACCGCACAGAGCTCGCACAGCCGTAACTGCGTGGTGCAACCACGAGGTGCATCTTCACCGGGGACAGCGGGAGCGCGGGGAAGGTCACAGCACAAAACGAAACCTCCATCATCACACGAGGAGCTGCTGTTTCACCGGGCAGGGCCCACGAGCGCCGGCGTGGCGCCCGCGGGTGAGAGCGGTGGCCGTGGCGCGAGGGAGTCACTCCACATTGCATGGGAACACCTACCACTGGGGACTCATGCACTGAGACTCTGGGTTAAAATGCTAGCTTGTTTTCCTAACATCCATGCATAATGAGCCGTTTCTGTACATAATAAAATATATTTATATATTTATATGCATAATGCTTTTATGCAAAGGAAAGGGAAAAAAAAAAACTTCATATATCGCTTTGGAGAATTATGTATACACTGTCCTATTCAGAACTTCTTCATACCAAGTCCACATGTACCATTGGTGTTTTTCCCCTCTTTTTTTCATATCCCTCCCCCCACAAAAAAATACTAATAAGAAGTAATCAAACTTTCCAGATTATAGAGAGGATCTATACAGCACCATACCTTTTATTCATTATTATTAAATCATTATTATTCATTTTACAAAAGAAAATCTTAGAAGCAAAATATATAAAACTGCCTCGTCTCTCAGTGTCGTTTATCCTGCTACAATCTATGCTCGCATGAAAAGCCATTTGTACGATACTGTCACCTTGCCATTCCCTCTCCTGCTTCTTCCACAACGGATTATGCATGATGAGAAGGAAAAAGGAACCAAGGATATGTCAAAAAAAAAATAATAATTATTGGTGCAATAACACACCCTGCAACGATTTGTGCCTTAACTCCTGACGTTGCTGCTCTTGTGCTGCTCGCTGATGCCCAGCCCGTGGTGATCTCCGCCTTGCGGTGCCTTTTCTTTTCCTTTATCCTCCCGTTTTTGGATGGATCTTTACAGGTGGTTGTGCTCACCTTGCCTGGCAGCGCAGGGGCAGTGCAGCCTAGCGCCTCTTCCCTAGGGGCAGCAAGGGCAGCCCTGGCCGCGCAGCGCGGGCGTTTGGTAGCCAGCCCTGGCTGGGTGCTCACGGGACGTACCGCCGAGCGCGAGAAAAGAGCAAACAAACAAACAAGCAAACCCCACAAACAGAGCACACAAGTCACCTCTCTCTGGAAGCCGGTCGGTTGATGGGTAAAATGAATGCTGTGTAGTCAGAAAAGCTCCGCGCGGAGCCAGGCAGGGTTATGATCATCAGCATAAGGTTTTCCTTGCGCGTAGGCGGTGTTTTGAGATTCCCCAGGGAGAGAAAGCAAAAAAGGTCAAGAAAATCTAAGGAAATCAAACTGGAGGTTGGAGTCGGGGGAGAGGGTGGGCAGACAAGGAACACCTCCAAAACTGAAAAGCCAACTTAAAACATCCCATAAACCATTAATATATTGAAACACCACATACTCATTGACAAGTAACTACTGCAAAGGCTACGAAGTGTGTTCGCAACAGGATGGTTCTGAACATTGTCTCCACAGCAGGTGTTTGGCCATCCCAGGAAAGGAATATTTTTGCATACTTCAGAATGAGTTCAATTCCAAAAAAAAAAAAAAAGAGGAAAAAAATAAAGAAAAAGAAAAAAAAAAAGAAATAGGATCTCTCAGGATGGGGCTTATTAACAGTCTGCTTCATTAGGAAAATAATGCAGGGTTCACAAAGGTTGTAAGCTGTAAACAGTATCACTGTCCACTTGCTGACAGCAGATTTGGCAAAGGGTTCGCTCGCTCTCCGTGTCTCGGGTCAGTTTGAGGGCCTGCAGAGGAACAAGAAAGAGAAGATAGTGAGATTGCTGGGAAAAATAAAAAGAAAAAAAAGAAAAGCAACCCCAAAAGCCAACAAGCAAACCCAACCACTGTTCAGATTGAGAAGCAATTGCCATTTGTTTGTACCCAAAAGCTTTGAACCCCTGAGCAAGCCATATACCGGGCCCTTGTGAAAATACTTCTCTCTTCCCAAGGCTTGTGTTTCTTTACTACCTTTTCTGCTACCAAGTAATAAAGCAAAAAAACTTCCCTCTTAAAGGAAAAGCAATGGTCAAGTCTCATTTACAGAAACACAGTACATCGGGTCCTTCAGTATTTTTCCTTTTCTTTATGATCACCCTTTCTCATCACCACCAAAAGGTTGGACACATCTTCTGTTAGGGGCTGATATTGAGGCCTGTGCTGGAATGGCAGCTGAGGGAGGGAGGCTCTCAAGAGAAGCAGCAAGAAGCCACAAACTTTGGTTCACAATTTTGAGTGCTGACTTTTTCCTGTGTAGCTCAACACACCATTAACAGGCAGCCATGAAGAATGTAGTTCAAAAGTACTTAGTGAATTAAACATATAGATAAGCACCTAGCAGGGTTTTGAGAAGTATGTACATCTAGACATACATATCTAACTTCTCTTAAAGACCTGGCCCCAGCGAGGCTCTTGAATCCAGGGCTTTGCCCTCCCTCCACTTGGAAGCTTTTGAGAATTTCTCCTGCGATAAAAGACTGATGGTTTTACACAGCCCAAGAAAATGAGGCACTTGTTGACACCAAAAAGCAATTCATATTCATCACAGGAATGTCTCTGCTCTTTAAGGAACCTGCCGTCCAGCACCCTCCAAAGAAAAGGGTGGATTGAAGGCGACTGTGGGGACGGCAGGTCCTACGTTCCTGTAGGGGAAATCACACAGCTCGTTAGAAAGGACAGCACAAAACTACTCTCCTCCGTTACTGCCGGGGCTATTCCGAGGCCTCTCCGTAAGGTACCAGACACTGATCCGGCGATAACATTTCATTAAAATGACCTATTCTGATAATGCTAAGTGATTGATGGGAATTTAATCATTTTGTCTCATGGTTATTAGAGCAACAGCACGACAGCTGCTGCCGGTGCCGTTCGGAGGGCCCTTCATCCAGACTGGCTTAGGGAGCAGACAGATTGCGCCTTTCACCCAAACAAAATTTGGATTTGCCCTTAATTATGTAGGTTTTGGCGGTGGGGCGGGGGGTCAGGCTGTTTTTATGAATAAAGGGATTTCTGACCGGATCAACATATTGATCTCTTCATTTCCAAAGAGCGAATTAATGCTAGCCGCCCGTTAATGTGACCGCCTGGCAACAACTCCATGGACAAGTGTGTCCTCATGGCCGGAGCAAGGTCGGCTGGAAACACCCAGCGGGGCCCGGCATCCGCCGGCACAACGCGGCCGAGGCCTTGGGTGCCGAGCAGGCCAGGCCAGGCCCTTTTCACCGCCCAGCTTTTCATTAAATCCTTGGCACGTGTGAGGCTGGGAACTGCTGACTCCCCAGAGCGCGGATGGATCCCAAGGGATGAATTCCTGGGCACGGCAGCCCGGCGGAGCGGGTAGCTTCACTCAGCGGCCGCTCAAGCCGAGCGTGGGCCTAAGCTGCAGCGTGTGGGACAGGCCTCCCTGACTTCAAATGGAGCCATTAATTAAAAGCTAACCAGGACAGAAACTCCTGAAGAAGTGCCAGAGTAGTGTTTAACATTTAAATTAAAAACGTATGTAAAATATATTGTACCATGAAGACTGGAGGATGGGTGACTGTGGACACAACTTGCACCCGCGGCACCACTCGGTAGTTTTGTGAGAGCACCTCACATTTGGTGGTTGCAAACCCTTAACAGACTGAGGCTTAGCAAAGCCACGGCCAAGCCCACAACAGACACGCACCTTCTGTGTCGCCACATGAAAAATATTAATTTTTAGTTACTAGCCTGCTACTTTTTAGCAAGGAAAAATGTATCAGGTGGAGAAATAAACCCTCATAGAGCCCACTCCTCTGGCTCTTTCATATGGCGTGGCTTCTTGTTTCCTTTAACATTTGGATAGGGAGCTTCCCAAAAAGCATCTGCTGCCTGTTTAGAAGAGCCTCCCTGGAAAAATCAGGTGCTCCTTAAACAGCCCCTGCACCAAACCTCAAGTCTACATATCCCATATCATACACATATCTACATATCATCTACATATTTTCACTACCAGCAAGTGAAAATAAGGGGGTTTAGCCTCTCTCCCGAAGTTGGGTGCAGTCTTCCCAGCCTCCCTGATGGATGGGTCCCGCGACAGGCACACACAAGCTGAACACTGAAGGCAGAGGCAGCTCCAAGACGGCTCTTTTGGCACCTCGTATGCCGAAGTTTACAATAAAGGACACATCTGATGGACAGTAGAGGGAATCACAGTCTTATTTCAAACTAGAGCTTATACATCTACATAGATGTACGGTTTATGAAAATAATACCATTAAAGCAGCAACACACACAAAAAAACACAACATTAAATAAAGGGTAGGTCAAGATGAACTCTTGCTTTAGCACATCCCACAGACTTTTTGAAACACAGATGCGAAGCCTGTTCATCCTTTCTGGCGGAGGAGTATCTAACACAATTCAAACCCTTCTCTGTTTCCTAAATCTTTAGTTTGCAAGTGGTTATGTGGGAGGTGGGGTGCCCCTTTCTTCCACGTTTTTCCACTCCCTCTCACGCGCTGGCCTGCCATGCTCCTGCTAGAAATGCTGCTCTGCCTTTGCTCTGGGGCTGAGTCCCTGCTTGGCACTTCCCTGCCAGAAACAGCACTTCCCGACCTCCACCTGCCCTCGTTCCACCCCTTAGCTGCACGGGGGTCTCCCAAGCTTCCGATCCGGCTGCAAGGCTTGTTGAGTGGAGAAATTCCACCATTCCAAGGTCTGCAAAGCAAGGGCTTTCCCTGGGTACCACGCAGTACTGCTCCCCAGTGACAGGAAATCCCAATAACTACTTCAATAAGTAACTGTCCTGATGCTTTGGGTGGAAACATCTTGAAGGAAACTTTCATCCCTCTGTGGTAGATGGACATTTATTCTAGAGCCTCTGATGCTTGGTTTTGTGATGGCCAGCAGCAGCACCACTTTTGCTCCAAAACAGGGGTAGGCACAAGAAGCAATAGCAGGTTATGCATGGTGACAGATCTTCTCTTGCTTAAGTTAATATTCTGCCAGAGATTTTCACAGCTCAGTCCTGAAGAATACAAAGTATTTAGAAATGCACAAGGAAGATATAACTTTTGTGGCTAATCCTTCTATCATGGCAGAGTTGCAACCTAAGTTTTCTGTTCAGGTAGAATAAAAATGAGGAAAACCAATCTCATGACACATTATGTCACAGAGATACTGTGCAGGCAGGGCATATGCTGTGTTAGAATGGCACCATGCTGCAATGTGACTCTGTGAGGTTAAAAAGCAAAGTCCATAGGAATAAATTAAAAAAAAAAGAGAGAGAGAGAATTGGCAATTTAACGTATCTTCTTTCAAGGGCCTGAACTTTCAGGCATGTTGCAACTTGAGTTTTTCTCTTTAAATAGCACTCATAAAAATAGAATCTTTCCGGTTCCGAAAAGCAGGCAAAGAGCAAAGGGAGAAGAGCAGAAAGAGGAAGAGAGTAGGCACGGAACAGGATTTGTGGGAGCTAACAAGCTGCTGTGCTCGTGCTTGCATACGCACGTCAAACATCAACGTAACTCTTCCATTTGCTGCTGCCGTTCCACTCCAGGAACTGCAAAACGCAGCAGATCATGGAAACACAGGATGGTTGAGGTGGGCAGGGGCCTCTAGAGACCATCCAGTCCAACCCCTCTGCTCCAGCAGGGACACCCAGAGCACGGGGCACAGGGCGGCATCCAGGCGGGTTGGGAAGATCTCCAGAGAA
>JAVCKT010030954.1:0-18292 GCA_032273925.1 Rhynchotus rufescens | reverse complement strand
ACAATATTATACACAAATAAAAATGAACTAATTATTACCTTCAGCATCAAGGAGCTCCCTCTTTAGAAAGATCATCACTGCTGTAAAATCAAATATGATTCTCCGTATGAGTGCCACTAATTGTCTTTATTACTTCAAGCCAAGCCAGTAGCAAATAAGGAACTGATTCTTATTATTGTGAGGTTAAAAAAATTGCTCCTCTACAAAAAGCAGAACAGGAGGATAAATTTGTTTCCAAAACGTTCAAGAAAAGTAGAGAGAAGGAAAGACAAGTAACTCATCAAGTGTGTTAAGAAGATGACAGGTATGCTTTGGATCATGAATCACGTTCTGTCGCAGATCTACACAGAGGGAATTCTGAGGTATGAACACACCAGAATCAGGTCTTCTCAACAACACTTACCCTACCTGGACTTCTGCCTTAGAGTTCGTGATTTGTTGAGATCTCTCAGTTTAAGTGGTCTCGTTAGAATTGTGGGGTGTGCTTGTTTGTTTGCTTGCTTTTTTTGACCAAATGGAAGGTTGCTCACTATTTATGAATTAGTGCCTTTCCTAGTGCCATTATATATTTCCTGCTAGAACAACCAAATTCTGAAATGCTGAATCTGGATTTTTTGTTTTCTCCCACCAAGTAAAGCACATTTTTATATTGGAGACAGAAACTCTTCTCAAATGGTACCACAAAACGATCTTTAGACACAGTTTCTCAAAATTAATTAGTGTTTTGAAAGCTTGTCCTACAATTTGATAGAGAAAGACACTCTTAATTTGTGGTCAGGAACTGAAGAATTGACAATACCGAAACCACAAGAAATGGCAACACTATCATGACGAGACCTAAATCCAGAAGATACCAAAAAGGAATATGTCACTATCTTCAAGAATAGTGATGATACAATGAAAATATAAGTACTAACTAGGAAGACTTAGCTCTAATATAAAGACCATAAAATTCATACATGCATAAAGGAAGTAATAATATATAGAAATGTACAAGACTGAACAAAACCTTTTAATTAAAACAACACAACTTTAAAACCTTAAAGAACATAGTAAAAGCAAGAAGAGGAATCTGACCTTATGAAAATTCAATTACTATATGCAACTGCAGGCCGAAAGGAGAAAAAATGTAGAAAAATATGAAGGTTATCCAGTTGTATATGTTTCCCTTTTTTTTTTTTTTTTTTCTTTTTTCTTTTTTTTTTCTTTTTTCAAGTATATCACAGGCAGGAAACTTGAAAGATGAAGCAGATGCACTGCATCAGCAGAGAGAAAGGAGGGAAAGAATGTGGCATATAAAATGGACTGAAGTATGCCAGGAAAAATGAAAAATTTCTTTGTGTTAAGTCTCTGCTTTGAAGATCTGCATGATGATTCCTGTCCCGTCCATGTATTTTAAAGAGAAGCTAGTTGCAGAAGAGGAAGTGATTAAACAACTAGAGGAAACTCATCAGCATGTATTATCCATAACCCACCAAGTTAGGCATCTAAATATCCAAAAAGAACAAAAGCATGAACTGTATGTGTATAGCAAGCACCTCATTCTAAATAGCCATGCCAAAAGGTGATAAAAAGGTCTAAGGAAAAAAAGACTTCAAAGCTCATCCAGGTGAATGCTTAAAATAAATCTAGGGAACCATGTGAAAAAAAACAGAATAGTTTATGCAAACTGTATTACACTAGTCTACTGAAAGATTTCCTTTTAAAGAAGTTATTCAAATGGTATACATAGAAGAACCACTTTTATAATTCAGCAACCAAAACCTTCAAGGAAATGTTACTTAAGATTATACTAAAGGACAAAGATGTTATAGGGGAAAAACAATAGTAGTTTCACAAATCAAAATCTAAAAGATGAATAGCAAAGGATAGCAGATTTTTATCCTGACATCAGTTTAGAACTATAGAACCACAATCTCCTTTGGTAGATAGCAGTTAATACATGATTCCTATTTGGGAGAAGGAATAGGGAAGGTGGAAATATTAATGATGATGATGTTATTTATGTCAATTAGAGTAGGATGGGATTATGAGAAACTTCAAGGGAACTTAAAAATCATTTGTGTGAATAGTAAGCAAGATGGTAAAGAAAATTCGAGATGGTTAAATGTGACTTAGTATACGAGACAAATGTTTTATTTATGCATACTACAGGATTCTAAAATAGCCATCCAATCAAGAAAATGATTTTGATATCAACTGTAGAATATTCATTGTGCATCTGTGGCTGAAAAAGCCAAAAAAACCCATTATGACTGTGAAAGAGAATGAACTTTATCAAGAATGTGACATATTTATACATAAATGCATAGTATATTCTTAACCCAGAACAAAACCACTTGCCCCAGTATTTTAAATACAGCTGTAGAAATAAAAAGAATTTCATAAGACAGCATTAAGACTGATTAAAAAAGTCTGGAAGAACTAATAAAGGACGGAATATGAATATCAGCTACCTATTGTAGGTTCATTCTTGCACCTTTTCCTGAAGCATCTTGTCCACTCACTACAGAGTGATTTTGACAGATCTTTCTTTCAGTCAGGTAATTAAGAATATTCTGAACTTTGCTTTTATGGCCAAGGCTTCTTGGCACATTGCTAAAAGACCTCAGAAGTTTGAGGCCTACCAACACTCCAACGCTTCATGGCTCAAGGCTTCCTCTCAGCTGTCATTGGTATGATGCTCTGGGAACCGGCAAGACCCATCTATACTGGGAATGACAACAAAATGTGTCACTATTATCTCCATCTGCTGGCAAGAAGATACTATCATCAGGCACCTGGACTAAAAACTTTTTTTTTTTTTTTTAAAGGAGCTTTGAAAAACAGATTCTTAACTGAAGAATAATTGCAATCCTTGATTTGATTAAATATTCTGTCAAGGTTACTGATCCTCAAAACAAAAACTTCATAAGGAATTGGTATTTTTTCTTGAATTCATCATTTCATTATAATTCAGTGCTTTAGAATTAGCCAAAGAATGTTTCATTTGCAAGGAAGGATGCCGCAAACCCAATCATATAGATCAAATTAACATTAAAAGTTTATCTTCAAATCCTGGTTCTCCCTAAAGAGTCTGTTTCACATTCTATTTTTAGGAAAAGTGTTTTCTGTAATTAGTGGGATGCTTAGAAGTATTTTTTTTTTTGTTTAATTTATGAGGAATATAATACAGAAATAAAAACTTTCACTTGACTTTTTTTTCCCCTCTAACAGTGTAGTATATATTCTTGATTTTACCCTTTAAAATATTTGCAATTTACATGTTTAATTTATATGCCTAATGAAAATTTCAAATACATTAGAACTGCAAAAAGGGAGCTCAATAGTATAAATAAAAATGGTTTTCTTTCACCTAGAACAAGTATCTTACTACTAATATAGTATTCCTTACTACTTACCATATTATGATGCTGTCATAAGTAAAACCTAGCTTTTCTTCAGCATGGCCAGTATTACAAAGAAGCTGAAAATAAAAGAAAGCATCTGTTATTTATAATGCTCTAAAAACTTGAAAAATATCTGGGACTGCTTTCAAAGAAACCTGAGGAATGAAATTCATTCTGCCATTCACTGCCCTGGCCCGTGTGCCTTTGCTGCTGGGGTTCCACTCATCCACATACTAGACACACGGGGTCCTTGGCCCCTCTTTTCAGGTGGAAGTTTGCACCATTATTTAAGCTGTCTGCTGGTCCATCTTTCATCTCCACCTGTTCGGGGTTGCTCGTCTTGGTGCTCTCAAGCTCCATCCAGAAGAGCCACTCGATGGGAAACTGGTAAACAGCCTGGATGCAGCAGGAGCCTCAAGGCCAAGCGCACGTGACACTTGCATTGAGAGAGAGGCAGGACCGCACGGAGAGGCCTGAAGCAAACAAGGGAACCCATGAACCAGGCTCGTGTTTTGCAACAGCAAAAGCACACCAAAAAAAAAAAAAAAAATAATAAAATAAAATAACAGAAGGAGCTACCAATGGTAAGTGCCCCACGACTGACATTGATTTTTAGTGGTATGAGACACCCACAGGTTCAGTGGAATCAAAGACAGGCCGTGGCCACGGGGTAAAAACTGGAATTCTCTCACACACACACACACACACACACACACACACACACAGAGGAGACACCCATAACCTGTAGCAACTTGTGAACAAGGCAACCTTCTCTGTCAGTTCTGAGCACAAGCCTGAAGATTTACAGTGCAGCAATTACGTGCAAAGCCAATCCCGAAGGAGAAGACTGGAGCGTGTTAACTGGAGAAAAGAAAAAGTTTCTTCCTCAAGAAAAACTGAAGCTGCTTTCCCTGAGAACAGTGGCAGTAAAATTCCTCATAATCTCATTCACTAAGCTAGTTAAAATGCTTTAATGCCAGGTCCAAATCCCAAAGCACTTTTCAAAGTGCCTTCAAATCCCGCAGTGACGAGCGCTGGTCGCAGGGGATGGCGCCTCGCCCTCTCTGCTCCCCAAACCAGGCACTGGGCTTCTCACCAGAGCGGTACTAACAGCTCCTCCTCGGGGAGGAATTCAGAAAGTATTTATGCTAATGAACACCGCTGCCCTGCAGTTATAAAAACAATTCTGTGACTTGTTCATTTTATGTAGTTAGTTAGCACTAACAATAAGAAACATGCTACAAAAAAATTTGAAAAGTGAATTTGAAGTTGCTAAATTTGAAATACCCAAGTGTTCCATGCTCCTATCCCGCTGCTCCCTTCCTCCTAAAAAAAACAGCATATTGGTCTGAAATCTTGTTTTTAAGTAAGCTTGATTTTATTAGCACAATAGCATAAATGCAAATAATTTTGAGGTACGTGTTCAACAACTGCAAGTCTTTCAAGGACCACATAACATATTAAGAAGTTATTTTTCGTCTTCAGAGAAAAACACATAGTAATAGTACTGAAGCTCAATGTTAAAATAATAATGTGCATTAATAAATGAGACCAGAAACACTCCATATTTTGACTCACGTAAGATTAGCAATTTGAAACATGCTGTATTTTCCATTTTTCGCAACAATGGTCATACTCAAAGGTGATTACAAAATGCTTGAGAAGTTATCGTAAAACCTACTTTTCCCCACCTTTCAAATTAAAGTGATAATAAAAGCAGGCAATTGCCTGCATTAACCGGTTATGACAGTATGTCACATCCCACTATCAACCTATTTTTGTGCTGCGTCGTCGGACTGCCTCCGGCCACCGCTGCTGCTTTAGCGTTTCCATTGACATCTTATGAACTGTAAAAACTGGCTGGCAGAGTGCAGGCAAAACAGCGTGAGAAGGCGGCGGCAAAAACACCTCCCTGCTCATTTGCAGAGAGCTGCAGCAAGGCCCATGGATTACACATCGAGACCGTCCCCACTACACACACACACGAGGAATCCTGATTTAACCACATTACCCTTAATAGCCTTTTTTTTTTCCTCCCTGCTTAAAAGAACTGATCATATTTCTGAAGTAGGACTAAAGTGTCTCTATGGAAAGTGGGAGATAAGTAATACAACAATTTACAGAGAAGATTTAGCTCAGCAAGGGGTGAAAATAAGTACAATCCTTTCCAACACAATGCAGAAGAGAAACCCAAGTCGTTCCAATATCATATTTCAAATAAAGATTAGACCGCTGCTGAAAAAATCTGCATTATTTATAAATATATAGATTTAGCTACAGATCAGATACAGAAAAACATTGTAATTAATAGAAGCTAAAAGATTGTTTATCAAGGCAAATGAAGGGAAATAAAATAAAATAAAAAAATCACAAAAAATAACTTAAGCTATATTAAGCATATGCAAAATTCCCCTCTCTCCTTAGTTTGTGGTCCGGTCCATTGATCATGCAATAACATTTGTTTGATGGGGTTTGTAAGACCAGTTTCTAAGTCTTGATTCAGAGGAAATAGAGGTTAATGTAATTCTGTTTACACAGTAAAGAGGAATCACATTAGCTTAATGCAAACAGGGTTTCATAATTCTGTTTTTGAAATGGTACTGTACTCTACAGATGACGTACACTTCTACACTCATGTAAGAGCTCAACAGGAACCGTAACTAGGGGCCATGTCGTGTAAAACAGTCCTATGATTGCAGAAAATATTGTGTTATTTTCTCAACCAGTTAAGAGTAGGAGATGGATGTTTCATTTTCCATGAGAGCCAAATAAGAACACGTGTCTCCCAAACCTCAGCAGCCCCCATGAATTCTTCTGCTCTCACTAGGTATCACACTGCAAGCAGTTACAAGGACTTGCAAAGGTTTCTCTGGTATTTTTGCCTACAATACTACTCCGTTGAGTCTTTCAAAATTTTTATTTGTTGAAAATTATACTGGGATATTAATGTCATTTTTATCTGAGAGACTACTTCATGTGCAATTATTGCCATCAGTACATCACTTTTTATCAGGTTCAACTAATGCCTTTCTACAACCAGGTCAATTTAATCATAGCTGCTTCTTTCATGACTCACCTTTTATTAATTAAAACTGCAGCTTCTTTCTCCACTTCTTTCAATTTTCTCATATTTACTCTATTTTTAACACTTCTGCAATATACTACCAAACATGTTGCAGAAGAGAACAGGGAGGCCATAAGAAATCAGTATGCAGTGGCAAGCATCAAGCAAAAGTTTTAGAGAACATGCACATACAAGATGTACATAAAAAAAATCTTATATTAATTGGTTACTTTCTGAATAAAAGGCCTGATATGGCCAAAATAAAAAAGGAAATAGGTTATATATACACATATGTATTTTTTATATATAAAAATGTATACGTATGTCTGCTGGTAGTATTCTACCACCAAAACAGAAGCTATACATATATATAAGGCACTTAGTCTTAAAAACACTGTCATCATTACACTTCATATTGGAAAGAATTCCTAGCGTTGGTTACCATTGTTGCTCAAAATTGAAGAAAATCTAAACTTTGTTTGGCCCCTAACAAAATAACTTAAGAGTATAAATGGAATGAGAAGAAAAAACTGTTCTATAGCTACAAAACCTACATCACTACAAGTGCTCTATAGATAAGCTTCTCCCAACTTTCCCTCAATGACATTGATATTCAGAATCATTTAAGAGCTGTATTACGCAAAACTCATGTTTATCTTCTTATTTTAGGTTAGTTTTTCCAACAAAATCAAATCCCACCTCATTGAGACTTTTTTCCATCATTATTTCTCCATTACTTTTGCCAGTTAAATATTGACAGTATTCACAAATAGATAAAAACTGCACATACATCTGGCCCATGAAGGACACTAGAAAAACATTTCTGCAGCTGTCAGTGTGCTTATCTCCCTTCTGGTATCTACTAATGGTAGTGTGCCCCTAAGACCAAAACACTGACATAAAAATGAGAATAATTGCACTCATAACTTATTTTGGTGGTTGCCTGGACCACAGTTTCACATTTGTCCCCATAGGTACACAGAGTTAGGTGCACAGGTCCACTAAAAATACCACAGGAACTTAGGAAAACATTTCTTGATAGTGAGGGTGACAGAGCCCTGGAACAGGCTGCCCAGGGAGATTGAGGAGTCTCCTTCTCTGGAGATCTTCAAAACCCCCTTGGATGTCACCCTGTGCACCCATGCTGTAGGTGACCCTGAGTGTGCAGGGGGGTTGACCTAGATGATCTCTAGAGGTCCCTTCCAACCTTAAGGATTCTATGATTCTATAACTTAGTTAATCTATGCAAATGATATTGCAACTAGAAAAGCAGGTTTTTTTTCTCAAAAAGCAAGAAATATAGACAAACTGTTGGTCCTGACAGACAACTAATTTCAAGTGTTTGCAAACCTTAAAGGGTTTGCAAGAGATCCCTTCAATGAGCCGCAAACTAGTAGAGCTGCTGAAGCTGTTGTTCATCCAATAGCAGCCGGTAGACATTGGTCAGATCCCAAAAGTGCTCTTGAAATGCAACTATATTATCATTTTTATTTGGGTCATGAGCACACTTCTGAACCGAGTCTCCTGGCATTCCATTTACTGAATGTTGCTTTGTAGCTTGAGAGGAAACTAAAAAAGATGCATTCCAAGGGGAGATGCAACTCCCCTAAAGGGCTTCAACTGCTAAAAGGCATTTAGGTCACAGGACTAGACTAGACAAGAGTTAGCCCAAGGTAACCACTCCCCACCAAATGTATTTAGTGTGGATACTAACCTCTCAATACCAACTGTTTCACTCTGTGCATGTGCTCTTCTCAGGCACCCCCTTGCTAATATCAAAGAAACTTGATCTTACCTTGAAACTTGAACGTAGTCACGAAACTTGATAACTGTTATGACTAAGTGCAACCAACAAACTGCAGTGGTACAAAATTCTGAATGTGACAATTATTAAAGTGCGTGCATATGTACACAAGAAAAAGAATACATAAAATTTACTGAAAAAAGTATATGCAATATTTATTATTAGCAAGGATTTTTTTTTGTGTGTGTGTGTGTGTGTGTGTGTGTGTGTGTGTGTGTGTGTTGTGAGGCCCCTTTTATTTATGTATTGGCTTCCTTAACAGTTGGCAGAAAATAATGGGCTTACAGAATTTACAGGTGTAAAAGAACTTAGAAGAGGGACTGCAAAATCAGAACTGAAAGTGTTTTGGTGATTTGACAAGAGTGCCTGCACTGGGTAAGAAAAATAACCAGGCGATGAGAACACTATCATCTCACTGAGGTTATCACACAGTAAGACAGACCTGGAAAAACTGCAACGAGTCCTGAAGAAACAAGCATAAAATGCTTGGAAAAATGCAACAACCCTCCCCTCACTCCCCCATACTGCAGGAGAAAGCAAAATGAGATCTGTGGGCTCACTATAACCCAAGCGAGTCAGCATCAAATTCAGTCTTAACTTGGCACTTTCTTCTCCTTTTACTTTCAAATGACATCAAGCAAGTTAATCATTCTAAACCAATCGTAGTGAATTCCATAGACAGCAGAACTCCTGGCAAAAGCAGGTATAAGGAGCATGTTCGTGATCTAACATTTAACAATTAATGTGCAATGTCATTGTAGTCTAAGACTGGAGGCGCAAGCAGTACAAGAATACTCCAGTCTGCTTGGTACTCTCTCTTTCACTGGGTATTATTTGAATTCTAGGAATTAAACAAAAGGGATTATTTTTTAAATAGTTAAGTATTTTTGGATACAACTTGCTATAAATCAACTCTAAAATTAACATTTTTGATATCATAGTAAATGAATGGGAATAGTACAAGCCCCTTGAGTGAATGATTTAATATTAGCACAAGATTTTATTTTACTTACTTTAAGCTAAGCAATGAGTAACTTGCAGTGAGCCCTTTTTTTCTTCTCTCTCATGTTTACTGTCAGCTATGAGTTTTTCATGCTACTTAGATGAGTCATAGCAATATGAGTAACACATCAACATATCTTGGAAACAGTAGCTCAAAACAACAAAACCACAGATCAACAGCATATACAACTTGGGTGTATATAGAAATTGCTCAAATTTTTATGTAAGAATATTCATAGCAATTAATAGGTAAAAATATATCATTCTATAGATCCCATTGTTGCAGTTATTTGTACTGTAATTTTGGAAATAGTTTGAACCACCACAGACAGTGTGAGATTGCTCAGCAACTTTTACAGTTTCTCATTTTCTTTTTTTTGTACCCCTATAGGAAACTCCACAAAAGCTAAAGAAATTGATTTAAAATAGCCGTTTCTAAAACTCTTTAATATCAGTGTTGCCTCAAAGGGAAGTCCTTACTCAAATTACAGGCTCTGGGCTTGCATCCATTTGCTCTTCAAATTTGTTCCACAGTGGAATATTCCTAAGGAGATGTTTTATTCCTATAGGCTGTATATTTCATGACAGGGTATTAGGTTTTGTCCGGTAGTGGTATAGCTTTTTGGAGGAACCTTATGGGCAGTCAATATTGCATTCAGATTCAAAGACAGTTCAGGGCTTTGCAAATGACAGTCAAGACACTGAGAGAACAACAGAACCATTAATGATGCTAATACATTGGTAGGGTTAAGCTAAAATCATCAGTCAAGTTTCATTTTGTCCTTAAAGAAACAACTTTCTCTTTAGATTAAAAGTAATAATAATAAAAAAACCCATAATAACTCCCGTGATTTTTTTCACTGCATTATTTAAATATGCTTTTAAGTTTAAAAAGGTATAAAGGCTCTCTCAGGAACTAATAGTAGAATAAGTGACCTATAAAGCTATCTAAATGAGTACTTCAAATTTAAATCTTATTTTCCACCAGGTATCTACAATTGTACAGTCCTTCTGGTTTTCAGTAATGTATCACTTACTAACTCTCATGGGGGTGGGGAAAACCCCGAAGAAAAAACCAAGAAGTTTTGGTATTAATCAGCAAAAGCTGGGAAAGTTCAAGGTGCCTCTCAGCTAGCTGGCCGTGCAAGTCAAGAGGGGTCAGCCCAGGGGAACTGCAGTCATGAATGAGGGTGTCACACACCATTTACTAGAGGTCGACTCCTCAAGCTGTTTCTAAGTCAAAATTGAGGTTTGATTAAAATCTGCGTTTGTAGAACTGTGTCTCCCGGTAACACGTCTACCTTGGTCTGTCTTGTAGGTCTGTCTTATCCGGATGAGTCTACCTTGACTTCAGCAAGACTTTCAGCACTGTCTCCAGAGCTGGTGAAGTATGAGCTAGACAAGCAGTGAGGTAGAGTGAAAACTGGTGGCATGGCCATGCTCAGAGAGTGGTGTTTGGTGACACAAAATACAATCGGAGGCCAATAACTAGAGATGTACCCCAGGGGTCAATACTGGATCTAGTCCTGTTCAACCTGGTCATCAATGAAGGATGAGCTCTAATAGATGGTGCCTGGGGCAACATGCTTTTGGTGACCCTTCTTGAATATGGGGGTTAGACTCGATGATCTCTAAAGGTCCTTCCAACTTCAACCGCTCTGTGATTCAAATGTGCAAGCTGTCCACTCCTCAGAGAGAAAAACGTTGAGGTAGAGAACAACTGCTTATACCAGTACTGACTTTTCGTACCCTTTCCTTTTAGCATAACATTTCTATCAGAAAAGCAGGTTTTATAAGTTTTCTGTATTTCTGTATTTTTTTTTTTTTTAATCAGAAATATAGAATATAAATGACTATTTCAAAGGTATTTTCCCTGCTCAGGGCATAAATACTCTAGATAACAAATAGTCTTTAGCATGGACCATAAAATGCAAAAACTTACAAACAAATCAGGTTTGTTACCACCACTGTAATTGTCAGGAGGGATGCAAACATCCTCAGCTTTTGGCATATCTAATGTCACAAGACCCCACTGTTTTCTCACACTCTTATTTCACCAAGGAGGAACTGAGATGATGTCAATACATGGCAGAAGACTGGAGCACAAAATAAAACCATCTCCCCCGAGCTCCAGGCTTTCACTCTTAACCACTAAGTTAAGAAGTTTACTGAAGTAAAAACACAGAATTGTTCCAGTCACAAGGGAGACAAGGCAATACACGCTTTAAATCATATTTTCATAACCGCATTTAAAATTCAAACAAAAAATAGGAGAAATTTCACAATCAAACATATAAGCTTATATTTCTAAGACCATATTAGTGGGAGACCATATAAGAACCAGTGCTACACATCAAATGATTCAATTACATGATTCAATTACAATACAGTGTTTTGATTTGGGATCAAAAGTAGGTTATAAATCACAGTCTCTGTTTTCTAAAGTTATATTTAATTTTACAAGCTTTCCTTTTCAAAAATGTGTAATTTCTTGACAGACTTAAGTCAAATTTATTAAAAAAACTTCCCAGTTTCAAATATAAGCTCTTCACTGGGAATCACCTATCTACAAATCCAATCTATTTTTTTAACTTTAAATCAACAGAAGAATCATCTGGAGACACCTGCATTCCTAAGTTTCCAGATAAGCACAAAAAGGAAACACAGCTACAACTGCCTTCTCTAGTGAAATAAAAAGCTTCCTCGAAATAAATTCTGGAATCTCAGCAACTCCAGTAGCAATTTGTACCAGAATCCAAGACAAGATTTCACTATGTTCATTTCCTCAGTGAGTCTGTGCAGGTATACACATGCTGAACCAGAAAGTCAAACAGAGCGCAACTCTAACTTGCCTACCAAAGTGCTGCACATGGCAAGGTATGGGATTCAGCTGGTAGAAAGGTGAATACTGAGAACAAAATTCCTGGAAGATAAGTTTACTTGCAACTTATCTTCCAGGAATTTTGTTCTCAGTATTCACCTTTCTTCCAGTTGAATTTTGTACCCAACTGAGTTTTGTCAGGAGGGTTTTTGACAGCCAAGGGGCACATAAGCTCCAAAGATTATGACACACACTTGTCCTTCTCTCATTAAGCCCCTAACCTTGTCCTTGAGCATTCGTTGTCTTTCATCTGAGATTCTCTATAAAGCAAACTCTTAAGCAGGCTCCTGGCTACCTTACTCAATGCCTTGTTATCATCTTACCTACAAAAGTAACAGAAACCTTATTTTCTCTTATTTCTCCACCACTACCTTCCTTTTTCACTGCTGGTGGCTATAGGATACATCATATTTGTCACTGAAACCTGAATTTTATCTTCAGATACAGACTCCTATCTGGCTCTCTAGTAGGAACGTATACATCTAACTAGCTCCTTCTCCGTTATTATTTGGAGATGACCTTTTCAATTTACCTCTTTCTGAAAATCCAGTTTCTCCTAGCTTACTAACAACACACTTTTCCCTTGCCTCAACAACTAGCACACAACACAATACACAGAGAGTGCTTCTAGCACACACCCTTCTCCTAGATGGCTGTTCACATGTCATCAGGATTGTCTTTGGTTCTATCAGTTCCTCATCTACCAAAAAAGGGTAGCTGCTCTCACTCCAAAGGTAGTTCATGGTTTCCTTCTATAATCCATCATCTCTCAGTCTGTGGCAAGTTATTAATTCCTGCCTCTTGTCAATTCACAACGTCAACCTCCAACACATCCATCACACTTTTCGGCAAATACTAAAAGGATTTTAGTACAAAATATTCCCATGATTTGGGAGCTTACATCTGGGAGAAGCATGTTAAAATTCATGACAAAGGTAATTTAGAAATTTGCCCTGTAAGTATTTTTCGCTATGAAACCTACAGTGGAAAGTTGACTAGGGCAACAGAGGTTCCCAAACCACCACATGTCCTGCTAATCAGCGCAGCCCCTTCGGTTCAGATCCCGGCAGCCTGGCATTTCAAATCTGTGATTCAGTCCTGCAGAGAAAGAACCCTCTGTTTGTGCAACCTAATCCACAAATTGGAATTTGATTCAGACTTCTAAGTACAACAGTATGACCAAAATAAAATAAAATAACACTTTCACAGCATGACCCTAAAATTCATGTGTTTGCTTATACTTTTTTTTTTTTTTTTGCTCCTTTTTTCTCTTACTGCATCTAGACTTTGTTTACTTACTGCATCTAGACTTTGTTTCATACGGCTGAACTATTTCATGAAGCTTCTGGCCAATGCCTGATAAAGTACAAATAAAATATTTAGCACACAGGATCACATGTCTAATGCCACGACTTAAGTTCTTACCTTAGTGAAATTATTCAAGTGACCTAGTTTTCTCATATTTGAAACACCTTGTAATTTGGCCACATTTTGGAGAATCTCTCTCATATTATCACAGGGTTCTGCAAAAGAAAAACATGTTGTTAGCATATACAGCTAAAAAACGAAAGCCCAAAGTTGCATTCAACATCCAAGTTACCTAAACATAATAATCAAGTTTCCAAGTAAAGATTTTTGAAATTAAAATTTAAAATAACTATTTTTAAGTATGCAGACTCTTCTCCTTTACAGAATATTGATTTCATTTATGTCCAAAATCAGTCAGGTGTATTTCTAGAATAAATGCTCATGAAGGAGACTATTTTTAAAGCAATTTTAATCAATATCTTACATTTACAGTCAAAAAAGATAGCTATTTAGTGATTGAAACTCTATTCCTGATATCTCATAACTGAACAGCTTTAACCTGAAATCCTCTTGTAACTTAAGAGGCAAAATATTCCTTCCTCAGAAGCAAAGAATAAAGTGAAAAAGATGTTGCATGTTACTACCACACCACAGAATTATGATTCTTTTTCAGACAGAGGCTCAATGGGATTTTGGGTAGACAAGACTCTTCTGTTCTCCATATCAACTTGTCTCCACAGCCACCCTGAACTTCACCAGGGCACTGTGACCTTCCGGCAAGACATGAGGCAACTTCAAGGTGAGCAGGAGATCTGGGAATTATTCCCCTCCTTCCCTCCCTTTCTTCCCCAGGATCCATCATCCAAACAAAAACAAATAAGCAACACCAATACTCAGATTCCCGTTGATGACCTGGCCCTGCTGGGAAATGGAGGAGGGCTGCCAAACACGGGAAAAGAGGGGGCATTGTCCTGCCGCAGGGAACGAGGCTGGGAATACCGGCAAAGTTGGACTGAGCGGCACGGAGCAGGACTTGGCACTGACTGATGCTCAGACAACTACTGGAACCAACTGCGATCGTTTCTGTGCGTGGTCGTACTGGGGTAGAACAGCCTTCAAAGGGCTGCTTCACTGCGGGATCTCGTGCAGTGTGGGGCTAGACACTTCACTGGCGATGTGAACTGTTGAAAAGTGTGACGTTATCCAACAAAAGAGAACAAAAAACGGGAATTACATAAAACAAAGTCCTCAGGAAAAGACTGCAGTCCAATTACTAGACATCTGGAAAGGGGTAAAAAGAAGGCTTGTGTGTGGTGTCCCATACTAACTTGCAGTAGGAGAGCCTGGCTCCCTAGTGCAGCACGAACAGCTACAACTGAAAGTGCAGCAGGTCTCAACTCCCCTGCTTGTCCTGAAAGGACACCAGAAGGAGACAGGAATTTGAAGTGTTAAGGAAGCACCTTCTTGCCACCTCTCTACAAGCTTTTATCTTTTTGGGTAAATCAGTTTTGTTGTTTAAAAGCTGAAAGAGCAAAAATTGGTTAAAAAAAAAACACCCACAGACATGCTTACCAAGTATAATTTTACCAGGATATATCCAGAATATATTTGGAAAGATAGAAGCCTGTGTCTACTCTGCCACCAGACACACAAGGCAGTATTTATTTGGAGATTAAGACACCTACATGTAGACACCTGAACTGAGGTTAATCAATCCTGATGTCTCAGGTCCTGCTGTAGCCAACGGAGATCTGTCCATCAGCTAATGAAGGCTACAGTTACCTTGACTTGATAAGGCAGCTGTACATACATAAGGTAGTATACATACAAACACACATTTACATTGTAGACACCTAAATACAGGCATCAACTTCAGTCAAAACCAATTTGGTGTCAACTATCCTCTTCCACAACTTCAGCCCCAGCCAACAAGCATAGTTGAGTGTTAGATCCAACCACAACTACTTAGTAGTTCAGCACGCTGTGTCTAGTTAAAGCTAATATCCAATAAGTTTTACATTTAAATTGGAACATTTGCACCCACGTACAAATAAATAAATAAATCCAGAGCTTTCTTAGCACTGTAGAAAGGAGAGACAAGATTTTACTGCTAGATTCACCCCGTGTTCAGGATTCCTCCGTATAGTTTATTTTCCAGGGCTTAGAAGTTTCCAGCAGCACAAGCCCTACCAAGAAACACTGCAGACAAGTATGTTAGGGAAGTTATGGCACTACAAACAGTTCATACCATAACCTCTAATTTCAAGGGAACATAATAGAAGAGGAAAATAACTTCCTGATAATTCGGTTTCTCTGAAAATACAGTTTAGCAGATCTCTGCTCTTGAGCTTGTCGTGTGGTATGGGTGGGAATTTTCCTGGCTCACAGGGCTTTTGGACTTGTAACACATTCACATTTATACCACTAGAAAGATTGGACCTTAGTAGTTTCTAGCTCTCCAGAATGTTCTTTATTTCTCTGAAGAATCGTAAGTAAGAATAACTTTCCAAAGTGGCCAGAAATAAGTTACGAAGTTTTAATTTTCAAAGTGCAGTGGTTATATATATATCTACTCAAATGAAGCTATTACAGACAGAAAGAAACATCAGACCACCTAGAAAATCTAGTACACCCGAGTACCTCTGGTATAGCACAGGAAATGGATATTTCTATCTTTTCCCAGTCTAGCAACTCTATCACAATGGGATATATACACCTTTTTAATGGGTCTGCCTAATTAAGATTAGAACCATTAACATTAGAACCATTTTACTGTAAACGAGTATCAAAACTGCGCTTGGAGCAACACTGGCCTCTTTATGCAGAGAAAATCTGTCATTTCTAGGGAGACAAAGTTTGAGGAAAAAAAAGTCTTTGCGGGGGTTAGCAGAGCTGTTAAGTATTCGCAAAAGTTTTACTACCAGAAAAATAATTTAAAGTAGAATGGAAAGTCTAGTATAAGACTCAATGAGAAAATCGAGAACGAGGCAGTCACTTCCACTATCCAATTGGTGAAATGACCAAAGTGGGTTATCTAGCTCACAAATTTGACAATATCAACAGTAGAAGTACTGTAGGAAAATAAATAAACAAATAAGGCTAAGCAACAACTAGCCTTTAATGGCACACACTTGTTCAGGAAGAACTAAACTTATGGAAAGCTTCTCTCCTGGTCAGTTCAAGTCTTGCTTAAAACTGTAAAAGAATCTTTGAATCTCCAGCAAAAACTTAACACAGGAATTGTGACACTAAATTCAACAAGAGACTATCCTAATTTTCCTCCTCTGGAGATGCAGCACATATTACAAAAGGAGAAAATTTACTCAATTACTTTAATGAGACTCATTTTTATTCAGAATAAAACCAATAGGGAAGGGAGACAGGCTTATCTATTTTACAAGACGCAGATGCAAAAGAAGTTAAAATATTGTGACTTCACGGATACAGGCATATTCTCCAGGATTTTGTCCTTTAAATTAGATTAGACTTGTAGATAGCCTAAATACATTACGGATGCTATTAGCACGGCTTCCCCTTAAATCAAAGGGCAGATATAGTCCTGCACATCTTCCTGCCACAAAGTCTTACACGATGGCATTGAAGAACAACACTTAACCCAGAAAAGAAGAACAGCCGCTGCTGATCTGTGAGATGCAATCTGCAAAACACAGCAGTACAGTGGTCTTAACTTTTCACTGTCAAACTAAACATCTCATCTTGGTGTTGAGCAGCACTTCGTTTTTTTTGGTATGAGCTCAGTTTAGACTCCAACAGCAGAGATTTCTTAGCTCTCCAATTATACTGCCTCTTATTCTCCACCCCTTTGGTAGTTCTTGCTTTCTTATCTGGGCAAAGAAAAGAAGGAAAAAGCAGCTATTCATTATCAACTTAAGACCCCTTAGGAGCTTATTCTTTCCTGACTTACCTCATTTACTACTAAGATGCTGACTCACCTCAATGAGCCTATAATGACAACCAAGTATCATTTTTCCCATAGAGTTTCTGAGAGTGCAGTTGGGCAAAGTGACTGAGCCCACCCTACAGCTCTCTTCCCATGATAGGGCACAAATCCTTCTCTTAATTTCCTTCCTTCTGCCCTATCTCACTTTATGGGATACCACATCCTTTATATTAATCCACTGCTGATCATCTTCACATGAAAACAGTGCTACTTGCTATCTCAGCAGGCAGCTTTTTGTTCATTCTGCCCGCGTTAGCTTTCTGTTAGACTGAGTCCAACTGGATTATTGCAGCATGGCTTAGGAGCCAGCCCACACGAGCGTCTGCCAGCCAGAGGCTCACGCGCAGAGCCCTGCACGCAGGACGTGCCCTTTTCACCAGAAGAGAAACATTAGATACCGGTCAGGCTCTCGGACGCACTTATTTGTATTTACACAGCTACTTCGACCTAAATGTCAGCTATTTTTTTCCTACTATTATTGATGTATGCAACAATTTCGGGCTGGTGCCCTCTGGGCTGCACAGCAGCCTAAATGTGCAGATCCTCACCGTCTCCCTTTCTGCACCTCTGCCTTTCTTTATGGATAGCAAGTACCTTGAAGCAGCAGTTATCTTTGGGCTGCCTAATCGTATGGCACCAAAAGCAGAGTCCTTGGTCTGCAACTGCGTGTGCAACGAGCAACACCCCTCATACCTAATGGTAATTTTAGCACTGCCAAAGCATTTGGGATTTTTGTTACTTTTCTCAGAGTAATGGGCTAAAATTGACTTAAAGCCATAGTCTCAAGAATTCAGTGATTCTCTTACCCTCAATGTAATTCATAGATGCATGACATCTATGTCATAAACATAGATGTTTAAACATAGAAAAAAAAAATTAAAAA